>VDFB02349925.1:0-28800 GCA_007258455.2 Sequoia sempervirens
TAAAAAGGAAAGCACTTATGAAAGGTTGACCTAGAGGACATGCCAAGGATGGCATGTGATTAGATTAAGGTTGTGCAAACAGGTGATTAAGAAAATTAATGAGGGATTAGAGACAAGTGGCCAAATATGGAGGATGTGACATTAATCCTAATTAAGAGTGTACACATCCTAATCATGGATTAATTAAACTAATCCCAATTAGAAGAGGGTTATGGAGGATGTGACAAGGAGAGAAAAAGAGGAATTTAAAATTGATTTAAATTCCAAAAGGCTAAATGACCAAATTAAATAAATTGATGTATTTATTTAATTTAGAGAAAAGAATGAAAGGTAAAGTATTTAATTATAAAATTAAATACTTTAGGAACCTTATGCAAATGATGAAATATTAATTAAATAAACTATTTAATTAATATTGATAAAATAGAAAAATAAAGGAGACAGGTTTGACCATATGGGAGTAGTCAAATTTGGATGTCTAAGGAAAATCCCTATCTTATTAGCCATAGATTCAATTAGCATTAACTCTCTATACTCTAGGGCAAGATCCTTTAGTTTAATCCATGAGGGGACAAATTTAACCTCTAATCTTTCTGGTTTAAAATTAGGAGTCCAGGGTTGCAAGAATAACCCCTTTACTAACATCTCTCTGTACTTTTTCTTGAAAAATTACAATGAAAATTCCTCTTTCTATTAAGATAGAAAAATTTACTAACCCCTTCCCATTCATCAAAAATCAAATCTTGCAACTTATCTATTTCCAAGGAAAGATGCCAGAACTTACATATCAAGGCTCGATTTTGTAGGTCCTGAATTTTTGGATCTGGCATATCTTCAGAAAAGGTAATCGACACAAACTTGTGTTCCTAACTGGCTTTCTATTGATCTCCCTCCAGATCTTTTTGCCCCAACCCAGGTTGGTTCTCTTTATGTTTCCATTGCAAAGTCAATTTCTTATTTTGATCTTTCTTTGCTTTCTTCCTGGATTTTCTTCGACTCTTTGAGTTGGTCTTGGCCTTTTGGGCTACCCTTTGTTGACCAACACTAGGTTTTTCAATATTCCTTTGCGAACAAATATTTTGTTCTTATATCTCTTTGCTGCCACTAGAACTCCCTTTTTGCCGTGTAGATCCTTGATGCTTCCCCACATGGTTAGCTACTTGTTCTGCATGACCCACATGTTTAACTACTTGCTCTGCTTGAAATGCAAATTTTTGTAGCTCCAAGCAATTCCTTTGAACCTTTTCTACTTGATCTTGTAGATTAGAAACCCCTGCATCACCAACTCCTGTCTAATGCGACTTATCTTTTGGATTGAAGGGACCTCTCTTGTTATTGTCATTGCATTCTTTGATATTTTGATGATTAAAGACCACTTTTGCATATTGTTTTTAAGACTACTACCTTGCATGATCAAATTTCTACCTTACATGATTAGTTGACCTAAAATCAGCCTCTGCTTCCTTATAACACCTATTTAGAAAATGTGAGTTTTCCTTATAGAAACACGACAAAACTCCTCTTTGCTCAGTCCTTTGCATATTATATGGTGTATCTTCTTTGCGGATGTCAAGACTTGGCTGCTTCTCCTGAAGCAAATGTCTCTGAGGACAAAATGGCACCCAGTTGGGCCTTTTGAATCTATGCCTGACAAAATTTGAATGAGGGATTTTTTTATGATGGATATCATACTACATAGGACCATTCAATCTAGACGTCTACCTGCCATAGCTAAAAGGTCCGTAGTAGCGCCTGTCTATGTTAGGATAGTTACTGTTGGGAAGCCATGTTTTTCCTATTGGAGAGCCATAGATTCGTTTTGGCGCTTCACCTTGTTGGTTATCACTATAATCAAATAAAAATGGATCTACAATTTTACTAGCACAATCACTAATATGATTAGTTATAAAGGTTTAATCCTAAAATCAAATGAATCCTTATTTGACCTAAAATAAAATGAATCCTTATTTGACATAACTTGAAACCATCATTATTATCAATCGAATCCAAATAATTCTCATATTCCAATTTTTTTTATTTAGAAAGTTCCCTATGTTTCTTCCTTAGGACTAGTATTAATTTTGTTATCTTCATGTATAGAAAATTATAAGCTTGAATGCTTCTATACATTTATACCTCCAATAATTGATTCATTTGATTGATCATTTCCTAAAATGAAATTAGACTTGTCACACACTTCAACATTAGATAAGATATAATTTATTTCTTAATTTTTTCCATGAATATGTGAAATTGTGTGAGTAACATCACATGAATTTGATGAGAGTTACTAGGTCTCTATTTTTTTTTACATGATCAACCTATTTTGTATTAAATTCAATTATCTTAATAGGAGGATGTGAGTATAATTTTATTCCAACTATCATTACCTAGATCATAAATAATAGTCTCTATAAATTTATTATCAATATTCCTATGTGGCAATAAAATCCATGTTAAATAAATCATATTTATATACAAATGGAGATTCATATATCTTGATTTTATTGATTTATCATTTTAATCTATATAAACTCATTCAAAACTGGTCATTCCTTTTACATTCATGTCTACTCTTATGTGGAATCAAGGGTAATTGATATCTCTATGTTTAGTAAAATTAATCCTACACTCATGTAAAAAATGTTAAGAAAAAGTGTGTTGTACACCTTGCATAATGTTATTAATGTAATATTTATTTATTAAATGGTGCACCTAGGGAATCTATGGATGTGTGCATCACATTGGTCTAGCATTCTTGGGGCCACTTTATGTGTTGTATGTAACATTGAATTAAATATTTAATGTGGGTTACACATGGGAAAAATATTTGATATTGGGAAAAATTACTACTAATATTAAATGAGGGGTTAATGGTTTTGTAAGCTCTTAGTATGAGTCACATGGTTTTATGTAATACCACTTGTTTGTTTTGTGTGAGCTTGTTTCTATAAAAAAAAACACATGGGTAGTTGTCTAAGGTTGGTTTGTTGAGAGTATCTCTTTTTAGCATGTGTGAGGGTTGAGGCATGGCATGGGATGTGTGGTTACATGCTTGTTCACATGGAGTGCTTGTAAAATGTTTGATGTTTCAAAGGTATTCATAGAGGACTTTTAAGATGTATTGTAATGTTTATTGTTGAATAATACATGAGTGATGGATGCTTTTGGAGGTTGGGTTTTTCTCTTTTGAGGGTTTTCTTGGGTTATATCTTGTATCATTTTGGATGGTATGTTGTCTATTAATTTTTATATGGATTTTGAATACTTTTTTGCATACATTTCTCTATTTGGGTTATGTGGAATTTATCTTGGGTGGATGCATATTTCCTTTCATTTGGCATCAAAGTCATAGTTGTGGTTTGTATAACCCTCGTTGGAGTAGATCTGGTGCATAGTTGAATCCATGGCTTCCTTGGAAAGAATGAATACTTTGCAAGATATGATGGTTTAGTGTAGGTGTTTTTTGCAGATTTGGGGTTTTGGGGTTGTAGATTTGTGGTTATTTTTTACATATCTGGGTTTATGAGTTTTTGTTGGAAAAGGGGGTTTTTATGGATGTTGTTCATGAGGATTTTGTAAGGGAAATTTTTATGATTACCCAATTGGACAAAATAAACCTTACAATTGGGTCCAAGAGGCTTGAGAGATAAATATTGACATAGAATTTGGCCTATTTTGGTTACAATAAAAAAAATGAATTTTTTTTTTGCCCCCTACCTAGTTTGGTTGTACAACCGTCAATTTGCAAAAAAAATTATTTTAAAAATTAAAATTCCTACAAAAATATTTGAGAAACTTGATTTGGTTTTATTTAAGAATAAAATTAAAAAAATATTAATCAGGTGGGGGTCTGGGGACCCCCTCCCATACTTCACCTGGAAAGTTTGTTGACAACAAAGGCCGTTGTATGGGCTACAACTTGGTCGTGCCTTTGTCACCGACGGTCAATTCCTTGGTTGTTGTTGAGGCCAATAGGCTTAAGCCTCTGGCTTCTAGGCCACCGATTCATTAGGTGACCATCGCTAACCCCATCGATGCTTGTAAAAATATAACTGCCCACATAAAATTAAAGTTACCGAAGCAATTTTAAAATTTAAAAATTAAACTAGATTTAATAAATTGTAGAGATTTCCAGATTGAAACTATGTGTGATTTTAAATCACACACAATTTCAATCCATAAATCTCTACAATTTCATCATGGATTGTGGAAACTTATTGATTTTAATAGATTTAATAACCTAGTCGAGTCTAGGTGGTGTCGTTGCCATCAGCTGACTGGTAGGGGGCCATCCCATTTTGCTTTGAGAGTAAAATTATGCAAGTTTTTCAGGGGGCATATCTTTTGCCTCAGGTGTCGGATTTGCGAGTTATTATACTCGTTGGAAAGGTGATTCCATGTACTTCATTGTGGTATCAATGGTTTTTCTATATTTTTCTATTTTGACTGTGTTTTTCTTGTTGGAAGTTGGATGTTCCCTTCGAGCTTGGAGAGGTCATAACTTCTGCATATGGAGTCAGATTGTGGACTTCTTATAGTTGACAAAAAGCTTGTTTAGATCAATACAAAGTGGATCAAGTTTGGAGATGTTTTGACATGGTTTATTTGTTGTTATTTCCATTTGAGTTGTTTATGGGTTCTTTTAACTATGGTGATTTTATGATCTTATGTATTATCAAATCTTTGTGATTTGGTGTTGGATTCATTGTATACTCGCACATACATCTCTGATTACTCTCATTTGACATGGTTATTAGTATATTTTTAGATTTGTATGTTGCATTGTTGTGTCTACAAGTTGTGCAGTATTGTAGGTGGTCTATACTTATAGGTTGCATTTATGAATTAGACATGGGTTTTCTATGCCCATAGATACTTTAGTGTTGTTATAGATTCAAATTTGTGGCTTGGCTTAGTCACTTACTTTTCTAGTTTGGTTTTCATGTTGAGGAGGAGAGATGGTATTACTAGGTATAGTCATGATGTGAGATCTATGTAGTTGACTATGTGATGCTAACATGTGTGACAAATTTGGAGTATGTTGCTGGTATGTTTGGTGGTGATCATGGTGGCATGTATGTTCCTTGTGCCTTAGGGAATTTGGCATGACATGATTTTTTATGTAGATGCATTATTGGCGGTGTTGGATTGATTCTAGTTTGGTTTGAGGTAGTGTATCTTCTTAGCTTGAGGATCATGTTTTTGGTTTATCTTCATTGAGAAGGTTGTTCTCACGATGACATGGATAGCTTGGTTACATAATTCAATGGTAGCTTGTGACAGTGATGGTTTGGAGGTGTTATATCTTCTTGGTTTGGATATCATGGTTTGTACTCTTCCCTTTCAAAGTTCGATGTTGAGTTCTTTCATTGAGTTGGGTCCATGGAGGATCTTCATTTAGAGGATGGTTTTCATGATGCCATGGAGAGATTGGTATCACGGTTTAGTGGGAGCTTATGTAAATGGTGTGGATTCACCATTAGATGGTGGATGATATTTTGCAGTGTTTGTGTCCTAGGTGGACTCTTGGATCTTGTTTCATCTATAGTGAGGGTTCATTGGCATCTTGGGTTTCATTGACAGGAGATGGTTATCTTCATGTGATTTAGATATGTTGACATCTTGGTTAGCCATGGGGGACTCTTTATTCTTTGGTTGAGGTGTCTTGATTTTTTATTTGACATGTGATCCTTGTTTTGATAGGATGATTTTTTATTATGTCATGATATACTCTCGACTACCAGTTTAGAGTGTTGGCATGATATAGGTGCATGAAATGTACATTGGAACATATGATATTCTTTTGAGGAGATGTGAGATCATGATGTCATGATTGAGTTCTTGATTTGTGATTAGGTCTTTGAATTTGATCTTGGTTGGTTCTCTTGGTATTGAGTACATTGATCATTTTCTTGGGAGCTTCATGATGATCCTATGTTGCATTGGAGTTTGGCATAGATTGATCGATTAAAGGTACTCATGGATACTTGGAGACATAGGTGATGCTAGGAGATCTCTTGTGAATAGAGACATTTGTTGAGATGGTTACTCATTGATGAGGTTTCAATTGGAAGTCTGAGGAGCCTACACCTTGGTTGGAGTGAGTTCAACATGGACCTATAAGGAGATTGTTCTTAGATGAGTCATGATGACTTGGATATCTTGGAGGAGCATTCTCATTCCCCACTCTTGGTCTACTCAATGGTTAATCATTTGAGGTATTGTCCATTGTTATTTTTAGATGCATTATGTTTTATATTATCATGTATATGGATCTTGAGATATGGTTTGTTAGTTATAGAAGTTTCATTCGAGGAGCTTTGGAATGTTTATCTCCTTATGAATTGTGACAATATTCATTGATGTTGAGTTTAGGAGATTTTATTTCCCAGGCTTATTCCCTTAGATTGGGAATATATTTGATTTGATCTTTCTTTGGTATGAGATGCATACATCTTGGTTATGGTTAGATGTGGATATTGATATTATCTTTGGGGTTTTATGGAGGAGATCATACTTATCACACCTTAGCATTTAGAGGTGTGTGTAGAATGACATGCTATAGGTTTTGATTTGCACGTTCTCTCTTTGGTCTTGTTCTACTTCCTTGATGTTTATATTCACATGACATTAGATTTGAGATCTTGTGTGGAGATATTGTGATCACTATATTTGTGGCCATGTTTTGTTCATTATTCTTTGATGACAACATAGAGGTTCATTTATCTCTTTCCCTTTTTGGGTGTGAATAACTTGGGAGAGCTATAGAGACTTGTAGTGAGAGATGTATTGCAATGTTTTGGTGTGGAGGATTTACATATCATTGTGGATGTTCCTTGGTACTACATGATATTGGTTACACTTATATGTGATGATATTGGTGGATCTTTGATGCCTTGATCATTTTTAGATTTGATATTACCTATTCACTAGGAGTTCTTGGATGTGTATGTTCATTATATGATAGTGTGGTACTTGGAGCTTGTGATTGAATGTTATGGCTTGTATATGTTTATGGCATGAGGCTCACTTGTTATGATTTGTATACCTTTGCGGTATGGATATTTGGATGTGTTAGCATTTGTTGTAGGTGCTATTTTCAACTATGGTGATTATTGTGCGAACCCTTTTCCTAGTACCTGCAAAACAACATGAGTAAACAAGTTAAACAAGGAATTGCAAGCTAAAACAAGGATTCCCCATGAAATCCATTTACAACCTCAAACTAGGAATGAAAATAACAAAGAACACTATGAAAATGATAAAACAAAGATTAAATCCTAATTAGATGTGCAAACTCATGATCCCATGGGGGAATTGGTGCCAACTTGATGTGAAAATTGGCCCTTTCCCAATTCCTAAGATGCAAGCTTTGAATGTTGAAGATGATGTTGATCCACTTTGATGAAAGATGAGAACTCCAAGCCAAAAATCTGCAAAACCTAGCTATGACTCAATGATAATGGATAAAATTCAAGAGATATTTGAGCATGGTAACTTTGCTTGGATTGTGGATGATCAAATGAGGATATGAGCTCTTCATTTATAGAATTCCAAGATGGATGAATGTCCAAATTTGAACAATGTGGGACTAACATTCATCCAATGATATGATGCCACTTGTCAAGCTATGAATGGATGATGGATGTGCAAGATTTGGGGTTTGTGCCAATAAATGCAAATATTTGAATTTCAAATTTGTTGAAATGACATGCAAGAGGGGAAGGAAAATGCAATAAATGCCACTTGGCTCAAGGCAAATGACATGTAAGATGAAGTTATTGCCTTGTTGGATGTACATGTTGACTTGGAATTTTTGAATTCAAATTGAGAGAATATTCCAAAAGATGCCTTGTGAGGAAAATAGAGATTTAATAAATGAATTAAATCTATTTTCATGTGCAACTTGCATTATCTAGAAGATGTGACATGGGATGAGGTTAAATTAATCAAGGGTTAATTAATTTAACATGCGATTTGATGATGTGACTTATTTGACTTAGATTTATGGATTTATTTAAATCAAATAAGAGAGGAATATGATAAGAGGCTAATTAAATAAGGATTTTGATTTATTTAATTAAAAGGGATGGTGTTAGATTAAATCAAATAAGGTTTTAATTTATTTAATTTAATGGACAGACTTTAGAGATTTAATCAAATAAATTGATTATTTAATTAAATAGGGATAATTAGATCAGGTGGATTGATTTAATTAACAAGAGAGATGACTTGATTAGATAGAATGATTTATTTAATTAAGAGACGAATATTGATGAATTTAATCAGATAAGGGAATTTGATTAAATGGTTAGACCGAGGGATGATTCAGGGAGAAGCGATGTTAGTAAGTCAGGATCAGATGCATGATGTCAATCGGTATATTTTACGTGTTTACAATTATATCTTGATAGTTATTGATACATACTTGTTACCTTTGGATTGAGTGTTTGTGTATTAAGATATCAATTGGATGTCAGACTTATGATTCTTTGTGATAGATAATGTGGAATATATTTTGATGGTTTCTTATCTTTGTGCATTGGCATGATGGAGGATGAGAGCATTCGTGCTTGAGATGGTGGTCATCTTGATTCTCATTACAAGTATCTTGATGGAGCACATGGAGCACTTTGATTCCTTGATGTTATATGTGGCTAGAGGGATTATTCCCTTGTTAATGTTTGAGTTTATGTAAAAACCTCAATGTTCTACTCAGTAAATTTTCAATGTTTTCACCTCAAGTGAATGAACCATGATGCCATAACATAGCAATAAAAAAAAAAAATTTCCATAATGTAAATTACATGCATATTTGAAATAAACATTGTTCCAAAATTCCATTGCATTTCATTGTAATTTCACAAATCTTTCCATAACATAGATTTCATATTGAATAAAATTAAGTTTATCATTCATGAATATAACCTTCCATATAAATAGGTACAAGATACATACATAGCTCTTTTGAGCTTCATTTGACAATAGATATACAACTGGTCCTGATGTCGTCAAATTGGTGCATACATTCTAGATGTCCCCGCTCCCTAGTGCATACACTCCAGTTGTCCCCAATACTGGCACACACATCTGCAAACCTCGACCAACAACTAATGAGGAGGAGCATCACTCAAGCACTTTTCTGCCAACCATGGACTCAAATGCGTTCCCCCACACATATATCATTGGATAGATGGCACCTACCCTTTGACAGAGTGTTTGGTATGGTAACCTCATAACAATAGTCTAACTGAGCTTAGTGTTGTGCCCTACATAACTAGAACTTTCATCCACTATGATCTTGAACTAGCATGCATAAAAGGAACACAGTGAACTAACAGTGCAAACAGTGGAAAATTACACTACTTTGTCCAAATTATTTCAACCCAATACTTTAAGTGAGAGTCATCCTAATCACATACACTACCATAGCTCGGTTTGGATTATAACCATTCATATACTATGCTTAGGTAATTTCCTTTCATAGGTAAATATTAACCTCAGAAATAACCTATTCCTTTTTCCCAAAACACAATGGTATCTCTACCAATAAAGTTTAAGCATAAGTTACCCCCCCTTTAATGGATGTTCTAATCCCTAGGTACAACTTACAAGCTTTTCTAGTCTACACATTAACTTTTCATAAACAACTTAACAAGCTATTCCCTTCAATGGATGACCTAGTTCCAAGAATAACCTTATAATCTAAAGTATAGCTACATAATCTTCATCTCATCATAGAATAAATAATCACCAATATATCATGTCAATAAGTGATTCTCATCAAGAGTATAGTATCTTTAATAAATGACCTCAATTGAAGAATAATCATATCAATAAATGATTCCATTCGAGAGTGTAATATCCTTAGTAAAAAGGATTATTCAAAGAGTAGAATCTTGTCAACCATATGACTTCACATCAAGAGTATAAATCAACCAAACAAGTAATAGTTCTAACCCAATAGGTAATCCCATCTATGGCTCCAAATAAGTAGAATTTCATAAAATCAAGTGATCTACCTAACCACATAGGTGAGTCTCAACCTTGGTATACCCTAATCTCACATATAATCTATTATCAACAATTAGTCTGATTGTGTAGGTTAATCTAAACCTATCAGCTTTTTAACAAAGCTTAACTACATAACCCATCCAAGTAGGTTATTCTCAACCTATTGGTTTCGTCTAGTAGTAAAGTAATAATCAAGTGATTAATCAAGACAAATATTGTTGGTGTCGGCTACATGATGTCACATCCTATCATATCTTTCATACCATCACTATGGTTGTATTGCTAAACCTTATCTTTCCCAAGGTTTCCTAGCATTGTAAACTAACAGTGTTAAGTTACTTCATGACATTGATACATCTCACATTATACATGTAGTGTAGACTATCTATGTATAGAAACATCATCCTCTGAATTCCCATATAGGGTATATAAGCTAATAGATAGGTTTCTCAAGAAAATATCAAACAAGATCATGCAAGTAACTTTGTATCAAATAACTTCTTAAGCTATTTTCATCAATTATAGTATATAATACTAATGATGATATTCACTTCTTAATATGGAGTATGTACAAGCAATCATAAGGAAATCATATGAACTAGATTCTTTTCCTTTCTAGTAGTAAATAGATCATTTCACTATTCAAGCAAATCTAATGTGATTCCCAAACAAAACAACCAAGATATTCAATCTTTTACAAAGATAGATATACATCAAAAGGAAGGAGTCTCATGCCTGTTATACGCTATAATCTAGTTGAACCACTAATTCTTTAGCCAAGCCCTATTCTAAAATAAACTTGCAACTAATCCTTCTCCAAATTACTCTCACGATATTTCCTCACAAATCACTCAGAGCAAAATAAGAATCTCTCAATGAAAAAGCAGTAGAATGAAGTAGCGTAATGATGCATAGATAAAGTGTGTGCAAATGAGGTGAGGGTGCCTCTATTTTTACCCAAAAACCAACTTCTATAGCTTACATACAAGGCTCATGCAATGACACTTCTCAAAAATATATTGTCGACTCAACCTATCAAAGAAAAGGTGGCAGATTCCTATCATGTTACTCATCAAATCTATACAGTAGATCGACCCTAAGCTTTCCAACAACATTTTGACCATTTCATAAGGCACATGCTTCATTGAGAGGATCAAATTCTAGGTTAAAAATACTTCTAAAAGAAACAGAGAATTCATATAATGGTGCTAAGTATTCATCACAATTCCTATTCTCAAGCTCGTTGTTTAAAACAAAGGAATTAGTCAATACGTCCTTTGGCTACGTGTTACTGAGTTGAATTGCTCAAGATATGGCATTTGACACCTTACAATGATTCGACCTCCACCATTTTGGCATTGGGTTGAATGCTCACTATGCAGTACGTTTGTTTCATGCTTGACTTGGTCTTATCACACTATGAGTTGGTCAATACTCCTTCAAAGGCTTGTGCCAAGTGTTACCTATGTAATGAATTTGCTTGTGGAACAAAAATATATCTATCAACCATTCTATGCTTCTACTTGTGTTGACATTAGACTTTACACAACCACTTAAAACATATGTATTCCCATCACCTATTATCCACGATGATATATGTGGCTTAAATACTTACTAATGGGCTATTACTTGTAGCGCTACATTCTCATTTTATCAACCATGACATATATTCCATGAATCAACCATATATTCTCATTCAAATGTTTTCAAAGCACTTTATTCCTTTTTGCGATATGATAATAATAGTTCCATTTACCTTTATAATATAATATAATACAATATATATATATATATATATATATATATATATATTCATTAACATATTCTTTATATATACATATATATAATAATATATATTCATATATATTCCCCCCAAAACTATCAAAAGTATTAATTGCTAATTAATACATAAATATAATCATATTCATTTATTTTACCAAACTAATACTCCCACTATTGTTAATAGTGTATATATTTATATATTGTTCTCATTCAATTGATATATAAAGAAGAACATATACTCATTAACAAACAAGTTCATCAAAAAATCTAATCAATATACGAATGCATATATCCATTTTATGATTAAGCAATACACGTGTTTATATCTTTATACGCATATACACATATATATATATATATACATATACATATTTATGTGTAATTGGATAATAATGATATATATATGTTTATACACATACTTATATATATGAAATTTATGTTTCCGTCACATACTTTTCACACATATATTAGTATATGCATATATTAATCATATATATGTTATTCCTCTAATTCTTTCATTTAAGCATATTCATTCATATCCTTGTAGACATGTTTATACATTAAGTGTATACACACACATATATATAATTGATTTCCCGTGCAAGTACGCCCGTAAGTATTTATATATATATATATATATATGCATATGATTATGCTCTCTTGCATGGATCAATATATATATATATCCATATACATGTTTACAACTAACGTACATATGAATTGACGTAAAGACAACTATTCATAAAACCCAAAACTCAAATATTCAATCACAACAACTTGATCAATCAATCAAAGAATCAAAGACATTTGCACAAGCATTTCAACCTATCCTCAAAGGTTACTTACTTGGTTCCAACCAACCCGACTCATCTAGACCAACCAATCCCAATAAGCCAGGACTAAGATGAAGGGTTCACTTACTAAATCCCATCTGACTCAACTCTTCTAAACCAAGTCTAGGTCATGATTGTGTGTAAGCTCAGTAAGGTTTCATTAAGGTTACCCGACCAAACACTTCTCCCGAGTGATACTTTCCCTCCCTTCTGGAGGTGTGAACCTGTACCTGCATCCAAATTGCACATTTGCAATGGTAGTTAAACATTCATATGAAATCCACTTTCATCATAAAATATTAGAATATTCATATTGCAATACATATTCATTCATTGTACATCAATATAAATATAATTATTCCTTCAAAGCAATAATAACTTAATACCTATTTCAGTATTCAATTCCTTTATCAAACATATCAAAATCATGATTGCATCTATCATCTTATTTACCTATGATGGTAAAAGTAACTTAGTAACAACAAGACGGGGTGTGACAGTTTACTTGTTTACCCCTTATGTAATGTATACAAGTAGGAGAATGTTAGGAAAAAGGTGTGTTGTACACCTTACATATTGTTATTAATGTAATATTTTTTTATTATGTGGTACACATAGGGAATCTAGAGATGTGTGCATCACATGGGTCTAGCATTTGTGGGGCCACTTTATGTGCTATGTAATATTGAATTAAATATTTAATGTATGGTTACACATGAGAAAAATATTTAATATTGGGAAAACTTACTACCAATATTAAATGAGGGGTTAATGGTTTTGTAAGCTAATGGTATTAGTCACATGGCTTTTCATAATACCACTTGGTGGTTTTGTGTGATCTTGTTTCTATAAAATCAAACACATGGGTAGTTGTCTAAGGTTGGCTAGTTTAGAGTATCTCTTGTTAGAATTTGTGAGGGTTGAAACATGGCATGGCATGTGTGGTTACATGCTTGTTCACATGGAATGTTTGTTGAGGGTTTGATGTTTCAAAGGTATTCATGGAGGACTCCGAAGATGTATTATAATATTTCTTGTTGAATAATACATGAGTGATGATGGATGCTTCTGGAGGCTAGGTTTTTCCTTCTTGAGGGTTTTCCCAAGGTGTATCTTGTGTCATCTTTGATGGTATATTGTACATTCATTTGTATATGGATTATTAATACTTTTTTGCATAGATTTCTCTATTTGGGTTATGTGAAAATTATCTCGGGTGGATGCATATTTCCTTTAAAAAATAATTCTAATGTATTAATAGAAAGTCTGAAATTAAAGATATAATTATTCTATTTATTCATCATCCTTGGTATGTCTAATTTAAAACTTAAGGTGGATGGTTGACAAGGTCCAATATAAGACTAGGATTATTTTTCCATGTATCCACAAGGAGGAATCCATTAGTTTTTACATTTCTATGTTCATTGCAATCTATAAGTGTTATCATAGTAGAATATATATTTATCAAAGTTTTATAGTCCTCCACGTTATCTAAATTTTCTACATGTTCAACCTCTTCTAATTTAGATTCATGTAGTTGATATAGGTTTATGGATTCAATATTTGAATCATCATCTAAGTTAGATGAATAAGTATTTTTATCTTAAAGCAAATGATAGGTGGAAAAATTATATATATTCCATAAGAGAATGCATTACTTCTATGACAAGTTAGGTATTAGTTGTAAGTGACTTGATTTGACCAAGGAACATAATTCATATGGATTTGTAGAGAAAAATTAGAAATTTATTATTTTTGAGTTGAATAACTTATCTAATTTAATATAAGAATATAACATTTAATTTTGAACATTTATTGGTGGTGAATAATATTGCATCAATTGACTATTACGCTTCATTGAATCTGGAATTAATTGTGTCTAGGTGTAAGAAGGTTATATGCTCCAATTTGTTCTATAAACTATTTGAGAATATTACTCATTTACTCCAAAATAAGACCTCTCTTGTAGGCATCTTCTAAACTCTATATCCTTTATGTTTATCAAATAGATATTTTAAAATACGATCCCAATGCTTGTAAGTAGAAATCCAAATTTTTATTAAATGTTGATGCATATGGATTAATTAATATTTCCATTAACCTACAAAATGTGAGAGTAAAATATGAAATCAAATCATTATAATCTTTGACATGAGTTTCAATTAATCCTTTATTTTGCTTATGCATTCTCTAAATTTGTTTAGAAAAGGAAACTCCAATTTAGCCCAAGAATGTATAAAATTTAGTGCAACATGTCTATAAAAATCATGTATCTCATCTTTTGAAGTATAATAAAATATTTTTCAAATATCTTCATGCATAATCTAATGCTACAAACCAAATATTTAAATGTCTTTATATTATACAGTGTAGTTCTATATCATGGGGAGAAAAGAAATGTATCCATTTATAAACTACAACCTTGCGATTGTACAATTGATGTTAGTGGAGTATTCCAAGGAATATTCCTTGATGGTTGGGAAAAATATGGGCGCATGAAAGATCGTCAAAAATGAAGTATTTTGCCAAGGTCTCAAAATATTCCAAGAATCTGGAATTGGCAGGGAATATTCAAAAGTTGATGCCGAAAAAATAGTGAAATTCTAGAAAGTTGAGCTATTCATTAAAAAGTGGTTGGATGAAACTGAAAAAGTTTAAGGGCATTAGGACATGGTCGAACTGTCAGGCAATAGGTAGACAGTGCCACCATTTGGAAAAGTTGAGGTCGTTGGTTAGCATCAAACCCTACTATCGGGGTGTAACCTGGGTTGCCCTCGATCAACAAGAAAAATCCACCAACAGGAGGAGTGGGGCCCACAAGGGCTTGCAAGCGCAAGTACCCTACAAGTACCCCCAATTAATTCTTCCTTGCATAACTTATTAAAAAATACCCTTTTTTGAAATTTTTAAATAAAATAAATTTTAAAAGATCGACCCTTTTGTTTTTTTGAAACAGTCCTACAACAGGTCATACAAACCCCCTATTAAAATAAAATTACCTTAGAAACTCCCGATGTCAAAATTGGGAAAATTTATAGTCAAAATTTGTTGAATTGGCCTCTTAAATGCAATGGTGAGGTCCTTTTTGCACCAAAAATATGCCCACCTCAAAAATTTGTAAAAAAGCAATGAAAATTCCAAATTTGATCATGTAACCCTAGTTGAAAATAAAAACTCAAAATAGAGAAGGGGTTCACTGAATCCACGCTCTGATACCATGTTGGAATTATGAATAAGAGCAAGACACAAGATCAAATAATGAACAAAAACACCTTCCACATAAGAGAGTTGCAAACAATAATCTGATATATCATCAACAAGAAAAACTTATAGAATGACCTTGTTATCAACCTGGATTTGCACCCTGCAGAATATAAACTCAACAATCCAGTGTAACATGGGAAGACCTCTAAAGCTGTAGGTCACTTAAAGGCAGAGGTCAACCTCCGGAGAAGGCCGGCTTCCTTTGGTCTCACCTAACTACTGATTCTGTAAAGGGAAAGGGAGAAGGAATGCATAAAAATAAAATTAACACTATGGTGATGCATCGAACTGACAGGAATCATGAAATAAAATAGATGAACATACACTAGAAAACTAATGATAGTTACTTTATTTACTCAACATGAACTTCGTGAACTTATGCATCATTCTTGAAAGGCTTAATCTGCATATACACTTTAAGAAGGAAAGATGAATTTCACAACTTTAAAGTTCGAATGTAGATTGAGAAAACACAGTTCAAAAAATCATATAATCTAGAAGAAAATGAAAATAGCATGAACACTAACACTAGTTTCGAAGGTAATCTCTGTATTTTATATTCAAAATTCTAGATGAGTTACAGAGCATACATCAGTTGAGAAAGGATTTGAGAAAAATCACTAACTCTTTAGAATGCATAATCTGAACCCCTTTACAAAGAGGCAAAAATGCCATATATACAAAAGTGTGTCGGCCCCTAGGGCTAAATAATATATCAGCGTTCAAAAAGATATGCCCGTAGATCTTTAAATGAAATTAATTCTGCATCCGATTGCATCCATCCTCGTGCCCATCATGGTGACAGATCGCCCTTAGGGGAAGCCTTAAGATCTTTTGCAACATTAACTTCTGGTCCTCGTGTCCACCTTTGAATCTCCTTATCGAGCTACTTTGAATGCTTCTGAGCTCAGAGCCGATCCACATCACTTTCACTCTGTTGATCTTCTTGGCACCGGTCAAGCTACCAACGGTCCGCCTGTAGCTTCCCCTGATTGGTTGAACATATGCCACACAAGCTACTTCGGGCGGTCAAAATCTCTTCATCAGAATCGCATCTCGATGAGACACTAGAAGTATCTCACCGATGTGATTGCGCCCCTCTGCAGCTATCGGCATAACGCATGATGATCGACAAGACCACATAGCGAGTTCAAAAGTCATATCGACATCCACAGTGGATGTCACCCAGACCATCGACAATACTTTTTTCTTTCAAGAAGACCTCATGGTGAGCCCTCAGGAGTCATACCGATATCCTTGAAACCATCGACAAGACCATCGCTTTGGCCAGACATCATGGCGAACCCTCAGGAGTCATACCGATATCCCTGAAACCATTGGCAAGACCATCGCTTCGGCCAGACATCATGGCAAACCCTCAAGAGTCACACTGATATCCCTTTCCATCGCTGAGACTTCCATCCTTTAGCGAGACCTTTCACCAAGCTCATTCCGCTCTCCTCGAGCTCCGATCATTTCTCTCAATGAGACTCCCATTGTTCGGAAAGACCTCTCGCTGAGCTCCTTTCCTTTGTTGATGCTACTTTACTTCAACGAGACACCCATGTATCGGTTAGATCTCTTACCAAAGGAAAAACACATATCAAGACCCTTCATTCTTCAGTAGGACCTCATTCTTTCGCTGAGACATCATAGCGAGACTACCTTCCTTTGCGTCGAGCTCACATTCTTTCGGTAAGAGGTCGTCGGGTCGGTGAGACATTATGGTGAATTCATTCCGCTTCGGCAAGACCACCTTCAGTCGATGAGACATTGGACCGACTAAACCCTCTGTCAGCAAGTGCAGCCTCCTCGGCAAGACATCGCCCTATCGGCCAGATGATATACCAATGGCAAGATGTCATGGTGAACTCATTATATCATCTCATTGTCCTCGAGCTCCTACTTGTTCAGCGAGACATTCGGCTTTCGGCAAAACCTTTTATCGAAGCTATCCTATTTCGGCGAGAGATTACCCTCTATGTGCACCACGGTCGGCGAGACTATTGGGTCGGGGAGATATCTCCCCAAACTAAAAATATTATACCGAAGGCCCCCTCGTCGGCAAGACCCTCCTCATTCGGCCAGACCTCATGGCGAATGTAAAATTTTCTCTCTGACGACGGCCTGGTAAACAACTGTCGAGGAGACTCTCCTCTATCGCCAGGACATCATGGCGGGTTCCATTAGTCACACCGAAGGTTTACAACCATCGGTGAGACCATCACTTGTCGGTAAGACATTACACCGACTGCCTCCATTCCTTCTGAGCTCAAACCTTGTGTTGGTGAGACTCCCACTGGTCGGCAAGATATCTTGGCGATGCCAAAACCTTTTGGCCAGACTGTGATTAATCGGCGAGACCTCTCAACGAAGTCACAATCATTTGGAGGGCTCAGACCATTTTGGGGAAACTTCATCCTGTTTCGGTGAGACACTAAGGCTTTGGTGAGACATTATGCCAATATCAATTCCTCCCAGCGAGACCTTTTCTATCGGTGAGACTTCACTTGGTCAGCGAGACCTCACGTCGAGCTCCTTTATCTTTCAGTGAGCTCGAAACATTTCGGGGAGACCTCCTTCGTTCATTGAGACATCACACCGAGCTCCAACTTTTCTCCCCGATGACACCCCTTTTCGCCGAGACCCCAAGTTAGTCGCTCTTTTTCTTGTCGGGGAGATACATAAAGACTCATGGCGACCTAAAAGTCCTGGTGACTGGCGCACTCAGCCAAATGGAACGCACTGCTAGTCGGCAAGACAACGAGGGGGTCTTGCCAACTTTCTTCTCTGAGGAGTTTTATGCCAGACTGACTGAGTGATCCCTTTCAAATGAGCTCCTTGTCAAATGGCATTAGATGCATGACCTAACCCTTGATGCAAATGTCCCATTTGGCCCTTATAAACATCTGAAACATAACCTATCCTGCTTGATTGAGCCCATAGGTGAAAATTGGGTAACAAACCTCAAGAGTCTTCATGGAGATCGAGAGATAATAAAATGAGGGTGAGTGCTTTATAGGAGAAACCCTAAATGATAAAGGGATTAGATCATTACAAGTATCAACATATTATACAATGAGACGAAAGGGTCTAATAATAACTCAACTAGTTAACAGAAAAAAATACTCCCAAGTTTAGCTTAAGCACATGAAATGAATTAGTCTAATAATCAACTAAAGATTAATTAATTATTAGCCAATGCATTATTAGTCTAACAAGAGTATGATTTTCCATGAGGCCTCCCTTAAAAAAAGGAAATCCCCCCTCTACCATTTCTACTAAAAATAGAAAGAAAAAATATTGCTCTATTGTGTCTAAAGATAGCCCCTTCAACATTTTGGATGTTGAAGTGAATTAAATTTAATGCTAATGCTAGAGAATAATTATTTGTTGTCCTTGGGGGCAGAAGATCTATCAGGTTAGCCAACCAACTAGTTATGAGGCCTTCTTCAGGGTCCAAATGTAAAGAGACAACCCCCTCCCCAAACTTGGAGGGTGATGATTCAAAGGATGAGGAGTTCATCCCTCAACTGGAGGTGTCTAAGCATGACTTCATTTATGAGGAAAGGGTAGAGTTGTTGTATATCGAGGCCTTGGATGAATAGTTAGAGGAAATGGAGGGGGAGTTGGGTTCTGGTAAGGAGGAGAATTTGAAAGGTGATGGGGAAGGTGAGGTTAACAAAGAGGAAGATTATAAAGAGGCCCCAAAAGTTGAAGAGGAAGAAATTGAAGGTGATGAATAAAATGAAGTAGAGGAAGATGATAACCAGATGGCTAAAGAAGAGATTTCTATTTTTCCTCACCACAATGATCACAAGGAGGCCAAAAGAATATTCATTATGAGTATTGAGAAGGGGATACCTTCTTAATTTAAGTATCAATGAGAGAAATCACACCGGTAGGTTAAGAAGATGAAAACCATGATTGAAATAAATAATGATAAGATTAAAAGAAGGGAGAAGGCCATCTGTAGTCTCACCAAAGTTACCCAAGGTATCATGCTAAAAGCTATCATGGGGACAATGCCAGGAAAATCCAAAATTAATAAACGAAAAAATAAACTTGGTGTTGTTGAATACCATCATATGACTAAAGAAAATGAAAGAAGAAAGAAGGCCCACACTAATGATGATTGGGAGGCACCGTTGGATGCTCTACAAAAAAATTGGGACCTTATAAGTTGAGTCTTTTCATTTCATTGGTGTTGTTTCTTTGATTGTATGTGTTGTTGTTCTCTGGTGGCTTGTGTTCTTGTTTTTCTATTTTGATATTTTTGTGGGTCTGCGTGTCTTTAGTTTAATTTATCTCTATTAATGTCTTGAACTCTTGATTCAAGTCCCTTTTCTCTAATTATATAATAAAAAAATCAATATAAACTTAGATGAAATTTTCACATCCTAAGGCTTTAGATTGAATTTTGATATGGGTTGTGAGTTGAATTTTGTAATTCTTGATATATGGTGACCTCAATGATTTTATAGTAGGATAAAGTAGTATATCTAGAAGACTCAAGGAACAAATGTTTTGATGAGTCAAAGTGTAAAATTCCCCCCTTGATTGCTAATATTTTTTTACATATCAATTCACATCAACCACCAAATTAATCAACCAACTTCATAACTTCTCCAAATAATGGTGGTTACAAATCTACTCCACCACTTAAGATTACACTCAAATTTGGTAATATCCCAAGGTTAGGGTCATCCCTAGACCTAGACCTAAACCTAAAGGATTCATTCATGATGACCCTACCTATGTATCACCTTTGAGAAATCAAAGACTTCGTAGTTTGTACACCAATGTTAGAGGGAGTTAAATTCTCTCCTCTTGTATGAGATCTTTGATCTCACCTTTAAATTATGACTATTCATTAAGTGTAAGCTACCAACTTAGCCCACTTATAATAGAATGATTAAAAAATTACCATCAAGTGTTGGTTCCATACCAAAAAATTGTTGGCCCCACGGTTATCGTTGCACCAAAAGGTCAACATGTTAATGTCTGATACAACCACCATAATTAACGGATCCACGAGAGGCGGTTAGTCCATGTCACAAATCTCGAGGGGAGCATTGACCATTTGCCAACTATCTCCCCCTCAATGCAAGCTGAGGGGATTCGAACCCGACACCTTTGGTTCTAATACCAATTGTTGGCCCCACGGTTGTCGTTGCACCAAAAGGTTGACTTGTTAACGCCCGATACAACCTCTAGAGTTAACGGATCCACGAGAGGCAGTTAGTCCATGTCATAGATCCTGAGGGGAGTGTTGACCATTTGCCAACAAAATTACCAATCATTAGTGTACAAACATACAAAAATGCACATGGGGTTCATATCCTTTCATAATCCCAAGACCACACACAATGATTCTGGCTCAACCATGGTAGGAGGATCCTCAAAGAGAACAATCTGGACCATGCAGTAGGAGTAACACAACAAAAGCAACACAAAATATGGAGGCAAATGCAGATTCAATTATGCTCATTAATAGAAATATTAATTACATTCAGTCGGCAACATCTGAGCTTACAGATTTGACTCATAGGCCTGATAAAACATGCTCAAAAATACAAAATTCCAATATGCTCCTATATGCGAGCAAAATCTTACAGATCAGATCTATCTTAATCTACTCTATCAACTACTTTCCATTCTAATGATCGATTACAAGATTTATATCATATCCGCAATTCTGGAACCATCTGCGTCGGCCAAAGATCATCACATTATCCAAGGAAAGAAAATGTAACGTGTGCATGAATAGGTCGGCCTCAAATTTGAATTATTCTTCAATAGGTGCATAAGATGAAGTGTTGACCCATAATGGAGGTCAGGGACACTCCACGAAACAATTAAAATCATGCCATTTAGATCTGCAAGTCATGGGAATGATCCACAATGATCGAACTAGCCAAAAAATTTGAAATTATTTCGATGTCGGTTCAAGAAACTGCCATGAAATCTGGAAGTGATAACTTGCCAGAAAAAGATCCAATCACTCTCAAATCTTGGAACAAGGAAAATGAACATGTCCACAATGTAAACCAAGATCCACAGGAACTGGTGAGAAAATATGACGAATCCACCAACATGAATTGAGAAAGAATAGAACAAGAACAAAAACTGAAAGAAAATATTTTTGGTTGATGCAAGATTGCCAAGAACCAAGGATGCTCCTGCATCATACATCTGGGGTTAATGAAAAGTGAGTCCCTCACTTTGCTAGGGCCAAAGGAAAACCAAGATGGTCTAACTCAACCTGAGAAATCCAAGAAGAATCCTCCACTGGTCTACCTTCCACTTCACAAGGTATTCTTTGTACTATCTTCCACAAGTCTTCCTTCCATCCCTGACATCCAAAATCTCTTCAAGCTCATCTGACTGTTGTTTAGGAAACTGATTTTCCAATTTTGTTTCACTGTCTTCACAGAATTCTGCTTCATGGTACTGATGTAGATCTGCAATGTTGAATATAGGCGATATACCCATGCCATCCGGTAACTCCACTTCGTATGCATTTCCTGAATTGAATTTCTTCAAGATCTTACAAGGTCCAAACTTCCTCATCTTCAGCTTGTTGTATGTGCCAACTGGAAACCTTTCCTTCCTCAAATATACGATCACTTCATCTCCAATTTTGAATTCCTTATGTCTCCTCTTTTCATCTGCTTTCTCCTTATACTTTTGGTTCATGTCTTCCAATTGTTGTTTCACTTGAGTATGCATTTTCTTCATGTGTTCTACAAATTATTCTCCTTCTACACTCCTTTTATCTTCCATACTGATGTCTCTCAACTCTAATATACCTCTAGGATGAACTCCAATAACAATCTCAAAAGGTGTCTTTCCTGTACTTCTATTTACTAAATTGTTGTAAGCAAACTCTGCTTGTGCAAGGACTAAATCCCAACTTCCGGTCTTCTCTCTAACCAAACATCTCAGCAAATTCCCTAAAATCTTGTTCACTACCTTTTTCTACCCATCTGTTTGTGGGTGAAAAGTAGAACTAAAATTAAAATCCATCTTCAACTTCTTCCAAAGTGTTCTCCAAAAATAACCAACAAACTTTACATCTCTGCTTGAAACTATACTCCTAGGTAATCCATGTAATCTGACCACTTCTTTGAAAAAAAAGTCCAATACATGTATTTCATCTGTTGTCTTCTTACAAGGTATGAAATGTGCCATCTTAGAAAATCTGTCTACCACCACAAATACAGAATCATTACCTCTTTGTGTCTTCATCAAACGAAGTATGAAATCCATGCTGATGTCATCCCAAGGTCTCTCCAGAACTGTCAAAGGCTTATACAATCCAACATTATGACTACTTCCTTTTGCAACTTGACAAACTCTGCAACTCAACACAAATCTCCTAACATCCTTATGAATCTGGGGCCAAAAGTAATTCCCACTTACCAATGCTACTATCTTATCAACTCTAAAGTGTCCTGACAATCCTCCACTATGCTTTTCCTTCACCAAGTTGTCCCTCATTGAACTCCAGGGTATACACAACTGATGTCCTCTGAATAACATATCCTCCTAAATGAAATAATCCAACCACTAACTTCTATCCTCCAAAACAGTTTCTTTACACGCTCTCCAAGGTTCTACAAAATTCGGGTCTTCCTCATACAAGTTCTTCAATTCCTCAAATCCTAATACCTCCACTCTCATCTCTGTCATCAAATTCCTTCTCCTACTCAAAGCATCAACAACTCTATTTGAATTTCTACTCCTATGCTTCAAAACAAAAGTATAACTCTGCAAGAATTCTACCCATCTCATGTGTCTTTGATTCAACTTACCCTAACTGTTCAAATATTGCAATGCTTGATGATCTGTATACAACACAAACTCCTTAGCCAACAAATAATGTCTCCACTTCTTCAAGGCTTGAACTATAGCATAAAACTCTTGATCATACACTAAATATCTTCTCTTGGTATCATTCAAATTCTCACTGAAATAAGCTACAAGTCTCCCTTCTTGACTTAATACTGCTCCAATTGCATTTCCACTTGCATCACATTCTACTTGAAATATGTTATTGAAATCTGGTAAAGCCAACACAGGCTGCTTAGTCACCTTCTGCTTCAACAATTCAAAACTTTGATCTGCTCCAGATGTCCACCTAAAATCCTTCTTATCTCCTCTCATTGTTTCTGTCATAGGGCTACAAATAGAACTGGAATTCCTAATGAACTTCCGGTAGAAACTAGCCAATCCATGAAATGATCTTACCTCTCCAATGCTATCTCATGTAGGCCACTCAACAATTTCTCTTAACTTCTTAGGATCCATCTTCAAGCCTTCCGCATATATCACAAATCTTAGATATACCAATTCTTCCTTCATGAAAGTACACTTCTTAATGTTTATCAGCAACTGCTCTTCTCTCAACCTCTACAAAACTTGTCTTAGATGCAACAAATGTTCTTCTCTACTCTTACTGAAAATCAAGATTTCATCCAAATACACAATCACAAACTTACCCAAGAATTTCTTTAATACCTCATTCATCAACCTCATGAAAGTACTTGGTGCATTTTTCAGTCCAAAAGGCATCACCAACCACTCATACAATCCTTCATTTGTCTTGAATGTTGGTTTCCACTCATCCCCTTCTTTGATTATGATATGATGATATCCACTCTTCAAATCTATCTTTGTAAAGTATTTATCTCCACTCAAACAATCCATAATGTCATCCATTTGTGGCAAAGGAAATCTATACTTCATCATGATCTTGTTTATGGCTCTAGAGTTTGTACACATTCTCCATTCTCCATCCTTCTTAGGTGCTAACACAGTAGGTACTACACATGGACTTAAGCTTTCTCTGATCAAACCCTTCCTCAAAAATTCTTGCACTTATCTATTCAACTCCTCATTCTCTATCAGTGTCATCTAGTGTGCTGCTTTATTAGGCAAACTAGCTCCAGGAATCAGATCCATACAATGACTAATACTCCTTACAAGTGGCAATCCATCAGGTACATTATCTAAAGTGATCTCATACTTTATCAAAAACTCCTTTATATCTTTCGGGTGTTCTTCTACATGCTTCAAGTCTTCAGCCTTCTTAGGAACCAAGGCATAGCACACATTCTCATGTCTCAATCCATCAAGGAATCTCCTTCCATCAACCAGACAAACCCTAGCATTTGTACAAACCTCAACTTTAGGAACATCTTCCAATGGCAACAAAGTATGCTTCATCCCATTAGCAACAATGGTGTATATATTATTCTTTCCATCATGAATAGTCTATCTATCATACTGCCAAGGCCTTCCCAACAAAACATGGCATATATCCATAGGCATGACATCACACAAAACTTCATCATGATAATTTCCTATCTTCAATTTCACCAAACATTGTTCACTTACCAGTATCTTATGCTCATCTTGAATCCAAGCAATCTGATAGGGCTTTAGGTGTTTCAATCTTTCCAACTTCAATTTAGTCACCATCTCTCCAGAAACCAAGTTTTCAGAACTTCCACTTGTGCAGTTTTTGCACACACGCCCCGCTAAAAGCAGGGACCCTCTTTTGCTTTCGCTTTTGTGTTTTGGCCCTTTGATTTTGGGGATTTCACATTGCCTTGGTATGTGCTTAATATGTTTATCTTGCTTTCCCAAGTGTTTTCCCTAAGTTTCATATTGAAAACTTTATGTTTTGGGCAAGGTTCGAGTTTTTGCCCTGGTTCGGGATTTTTTGGTCCGTCCAAATTTTCCTGGATTTCATTCTAACTCTGGTATCATGCTGTTGTTCGGGTTTTTGAGCCAGTTTAGGATTTTACGATCCGTCCGGATTTTCCCGGATTGCACTTGAAGTCTGGCTTGGCCTATTTTGCATTGCAGTTCGGAGATTTCTAGCCTTCGCAGAATTCTGCCTGGGTCAGATTTTTTCGGATTTCTGTTTGACTGTCGAGTTTCTGAGTCTGGTCAATTTTTGGAGCTTTATGCCATTTTTCCTTATCATTTGCATTCTCCTGAGTTGAGATGTTCAATTGTGTTTTTCTTTAAAATGTTATAGTCTTGCTTGGAGTTCGAATTCCTGTGTGTTTGGACATTTCATGGCTTGCCCTGTGCATTCATGGTTAAAATATAGGGTTCCATGCCTAGGGCATTGTCATTTCTTTTCGATTTGTTTTAGATTGAGCCTAGAATTCAAGGAAGATCTATTGAAGGTTTTGAGTTAACGATTTCCATGCCCAAGTTCCTCAAATTTGTGATCTTCGATCAATTTGAGTGAATTCGTGTTGGATTGCTGATTTTCGGGTTTTCTGCTTGGTTCGAGATTTTCCTGTCCAATCGGATTTTTCGGGTTTCCCCTTCTTTCACTCATTTTCCCAAAATTCATTTAGTGTTGTCATTTTCATAGAAATCTGGTCCGACCGGATTTTCCCGAATTTTCTGGGAGGCACTGCAGAACTTGAAAATTGGATAAAATGGATGGTCTTTATGATAAATTCTTAACATTCCATGCTTTTAATTGAATGAATTACATGGTTATCTACAATTGTTCTACATTTTGGTGATCTTATTTTTGATTTTGTGCCTTCTTCGTCGGAATCCTCCTGGGCTGGATTTTTTCTAGAATTTCCCTTCTGGCCCGGATTCCACGGCTGGCTCGAAATCCCAGACTGTTTGCTTGCGATTGAGCGACATTTCTGGGTTGATTTTGATTTATGTTTGAATTTATTTGGATGATGAATACATTGTTGATGATGGATTAATCTTGATCTTCATGTTATAATTGTGTTATAATGAATATTAATGGTAGTTTTTGCTGAGTGCAGGCTTAATTTTGTTGAGTCGTCAAGGAAATTCTGGAGTTGAAGTTTAAATTATGAAGAAATTCAAAATATTATTACTCCCCCCTTGGCCGACTTGGGGAGGGCATTTAATTTGGGGTTGCATTGAAATTTGTGCCTTGGTTCGAATTATGTTGAGGACCCCAAGCCGACCTTGGATTGAGTTCATGTATTTAATGCCATTTTATTTAATTTTGAATTCTCCTTGGGCCGACCTATTTTATGGTTGTTTTTATTGTATAAACCCTTATTGGGCCAACATGCTTTGGGGTTCTCTATAAATTGGGCATTTCACCTCATTTGTAAGGGAGATATATAGAAGATAGATAGAATAGAATACATAGACAAATACAAGCGAATTTAGCAGTAGAGCAGAAGTAGAAGTTAGTCAATTTCTGAGCAAGTGTTGTAACAAAACATTGGAATTGTTGCTGAAATTTGGTGATTCAATACAATTGCAAACATTGTGATTTTCTGGTGATCTCTTTTGTGTTGACTTATCTTGCATGGTTCTTATGATTCTATCTTTCAAATTGCTCAAGGTTATTAGATATATGTTAGATCTGATTCAATGGTGTTTATGATTTGATGCTTGAAGTGTTGCAGCGATCCCTAGTCCATACTTTTTGCAGTTAGCTAATTGTTAGTTGCTTTGAAAAGTTAGCCTGGACCTTTATATTCATTGTGCTTAGTTCAATTGTGGAAATTTGTTCATTTCAATTGCAATTGGGTTGTCTTGGATGAATGTTCATGATCTGAAAATCTTAATACCTTAGAAGATTACACTGTTTCTATGAGATTGTAGACTTATCTTGGTCAAGCAGGAATTAGTTTATGAGGGATTGGTCCATTTCAAGTATTTCATCATTTGCATTGTTCATCTTAGGAGTAGCTGAATTTAGGAATCTCTTTGAAACCCTAATCTTTTATTATTTCTTTTATCATTTGAGTTGATTTAGGATTAAAGTATCATCATATTGCTAGATCTGATGAGTTCAAGATTTAGTCTTTGCTTGTAGTAAGGTCCCTTTGTGATTACCAACATTTTCACATTTATCATTGAGTTGTTTATGCATTGTCAAAACCTAACATTAGAGACCTTGGGGTTATCTCTTGAGGCTTGCTGATAGAGATTTACCTTTCAAGAGAGATAGGATATTATATTCTATCTAAGTTGTTGTTGTGCAAAAAACATCATCAACACCACTATCAACAATCAATTTTCAACATTTACCATTCACCTTGCATTTGGTTTGAAACAGGTTCTTTCTCTGCAATGGATCTTTCTCCAACTCACTTTGACACAATACTCTTCTATTCACCAACACTTCTCCTTTTGGTTTGTTAGATGATTCAACATGATCTTCCTCAACAAAGGTTGTTCTTCTATTGTTCTCCATCTTTTTGTTTTTCTCTCCTTGATTACATTCAAATGCTCTATGTCCTTCTCCACCACACTTATAACAAGTTCCCTTGAATATTCTTTTCTCCTGTCCTCTATAATCTCTTCTATAACCTTCATTCTGGTAACCACCATATCCTCCTCTTCTGTAAGAGTTTCCATCACCTTTGTGGTACGAATTGTCATTCTTATTGACCTCCTTATCCTTACTCTGATCTGGAAAAGATCCTCTTCCTCCTCCAGCAAAATTTCTTCCTCTTTGAAATATTTGACCTCTTCCTCGTTGTCTCTGCTCATGTCTTTTGTTTAACTTCTCTTCTACCTTTAGGGCACACTGATATGCCTCTTCCACACTCACCAACTTGATCAATCTGATTTCATCCTATATAGACGACCTCAAACAATTCACATATCTGGATACTTGCTCAATCTCATCCTTCAAGTGTCCAGATCTGATATTCAACTTTAGAACTCCTCGGTATACTCTATCACACTTGATTCTTTCTACTTCAAATTTTGCAACTTCTTGAACAAACTAATTTGATAATCTGCAGGCATAAACTTTGTCTTCTACTTATTCACCATCTGATCCCATGATTTTATCTTTTCTTTTCCTCTTCTTTGCCTATCTGTTTGCAAATGTTCCCACCAAAGGGATGCATGTCCTCTT
>VDFB02349926.1:0-25452 GCA_007258455.2 Sequoia sempervirens
CCCTTTCAATGGAAGAATTGTCTAGAGACGCCCATCATACACAACTACCCCAAATACAAAACCCAAACTACCATACCATCGACTAGCATCACTACCAATTCCTTTTCCAACCCTGCTAGAAACATAGAGATCCAAAACTGTAATGAGGAGACCTCTTCCACCCAAGAGCACTAGACACGCCAATCACCTAGCCAAAGGAATGAAGAACACTACCCATCTCCACCAAAATTATTACTAGCCAAAAATTATCTTCTCCACATGGGTACCCATCTATCTCCATACCGTTATCCTCCAAGAACTCCCTAAACAACCACCTCCAATCCACTCCACCCATGGGCTCGAGAAATAGGTGATGCTTCAAAAATATTAGCCCACACCGTGCCCACGCTCGATGCCACTGCAATGCCTTGCCCTTAATATCCAATATGAATAGATACTATTTCACCCTCACCTAGGAAGGAGCACCCTGTGCATGTCCCTTGGACAAGGTGACTTGATGACCAGTTCCGCTATGATCACAACATTTATTACACCTTCCAGTAGGCTCTCCCAAACTAGCTTCTGAATGATTAGAAAATTCATGACCTTCAGGACATCTAGATTGAGCAAAGAAACAACAAAACAAGCTACAATGTCCACATTAGTGTGCCACCTCTCAGCCATCATCATAAACTCCTCGCCCAAGAGCAGCTGGACTGCCTCCAAGACTAGAACGTCCCAATATTTGAAGACAAACTTCAATCTACTATATTCAATCTTCCTAAAAAATTCCCATAGATTCCTTGTCAATTATAGACATACTAGCATTTCCATGGTTACCAGTGCCATCTGACCATCATAGGAAAAATTTAAAAGCCTGAGGCTCCCATAAAACATGTGACATTCCATCAACAATTATGCCACCACCATCGACTAGAATCCCAACTAGTTGGGGACTGTACAAGCCATCCCATCCAAGGCAATGTACACCACATTTAGCATTAAACACCAACACATCGCAAGGTCACCGTCACCCTCCAAAACCATGCCAGCCAGGCACTATGTTGTCTACCACTAAACAACATGAACCCTTTGGACTTATATTGCTAAAATCCTTACATTTATTATTTTCTATTTGGATGGATGGAAATTCAATGGTATGGATTTGTATGCAGATCATGCTCATATAAGTGCCTTCATCACCATTACACAATAGTAAATTGGAATCTCCTTTCTTGAACCTTTACTTCATTTTTTATTGTTAGGGTTTCTTAGTGATTATTCCATTTCCACGTGTCATATTGTTAAAAGAAACCAAGCAAAAAATCATTTTGTTTTTAGTTAGCTCTTGCTAACATACTTTTGGAATAAATGTTTGATTGCATTACTTTGAGTGTGAAGAATTTTGTTTTCTACTTATAATATATTCATTGAGAGTTGTAGTAGAAAGCTTCTTATGCTGAAACCCATCCTATAAACTTGCTTTAAGCTACATTTAGGAGGCTTCATGGATTTTTTGTGATTTTTATAGCTTTTGTTTTGATAGTAAATGGCATCGGATTCTTTCTAAACCTGAAACGATTTATTAATTATGGCTTTATGATGATAAAATGTTTTATTTAGAAGGGGTTAATATGTGGAATTTTTATGTGCAGGAAGAATAGATTGTGATGCAACATTTGTGTATGGAAAGTTCATGTAAACATGAATTTCTATCACAAACATAACCAGGTTGGAGAGTACCTTGATCCGGTTTGAAACACTTCCAGGAGTTTTCACTCGGAAGCATAACCTAAGTATAGGAATACAAAAATCAGTGGATAGAGAAAATCATAAATCTATTGGTCCAATTTCATATCCAATTTGAGGTCATGAATATTAGACAGAGAAAGTTCATACATTTTAAAGATAAAATCATAAATATGTTGGTCCAATTAGAGATCCGATTTGAGGTCATGAAGCTTCAAAAGAGGAAGTTCCTACATTCTAAAGATAAAATCATAAATATGCTTGGTCCAATTTGAGGTCCAATTGTAAGGATTTTTCTTTTTAATTATACTTTTTGACATTTGGCTTGATACAAATTTTTACTTTAGAATTATGTTATTGCTTTTCTTCTAATGTTTTCAATCCTCATTTAAGGGAAGAGTCCTGAAGATGGTTCCTTTAGATGGAGACTACACTTTTCCACTATAGGTTCCGTCTAGAAAAACCATAAGCTCAAGTACTGTCATACTCAACATGTAGATAATTGTTGTAGCATAACAGATAGGCTAAATAGTTGTTCATATACCATTGTTTCAAATTCAAAATTGTTGGCTCTTTCACAATTGTTTGCTTAATTTATTTGATCTAAGACAACTTGTTGTATAGAAGATGCTCTCAAAATCATAGTAAAATCCTTTATTTTGGGAAGACTATTCAAAATCTTCCCATCATAACAATGAACAAAAGCATCAATCATTAACGTGAAATTTGCAAGAGTTTCATCAAATCCTACTTTTCCACTCTCTTTTCCATTCTAAATTTTATTCCCAATTTCATCCATGAAGAACTTGGTCAACCTATAGATCCTATTATTAGCCATGCTTTTACTAGGTGTCAATGATAGCTTCAAGTTTTTACCCAAGCAACAATTGAAAAAAAATGACCTTATCAAATACAATGTGCTGAAAAGATATTTGAATTTATTCTAGAAAAGAGTTCCTGAAAATATAATGTGTAGTTTTGAATTAACCCTTTTGATTTCATATGGGTCTTCTTTTTGAGCTTGGTGACTTTCATCAAGAACATATTTAAATTATTTTTAGAGAGCACAGTATGCTGGATTCTTGATGAAGGTCATCAAACTCAAAATAGTCAATCAGTATATAGGAATTCATGCAAAGGTTGGGTTCAAAACTATGCGATATATAACAGAACTGCTTTCGAATAATTCAAAATGGAAAAGAGAGTGTAAAAGTAGAATTTGATGAAACTCTTGCAAAGTTTAGGTTAATGAATGATGCTTTTGTTCATTGTTATGATGAGAATATTTTGAACAGTCTTCCCGGAATAAAGTATTTTATTGTGATTTTGAGAGCATCTTCTATACAATAGGTTGTCTTAGATCAAATAAATGAAGCAAACAATTGTGAAAGAGCTAGCAATTTTTAATTTGAAATAATGGTGTCTTATGTTTAGACCCCCCCTGTGATTCTCTCCTAGAATAAGGTATAACAATTTTGAATTTGAAGCAATGGTATACGAACAACTATTTAAACTATCTGTTATGCTACAATAGTTAACTATAGGTTAGAACATATCCATATCAATGTAAAATAGTAGGTGCAATTCACCTCAAACTCTACTGTGGTAATTTCTTTGTAAGGAAGTCTACACTTCATGAACATTCTTTGTGCACATTAGTATGTTGGTTATTATCTTGATCTCCTTTGTGATCAAAAGAACAGTGAAGTTCATTGCATAACTCATGACCATTTTGCAGTGCTATGGTCTAATGCTCTTTTAGTTATCTTATGTCTCACTATGTTCTCAATTACCATGTGCAAATGACTTAGAGGATAGATCTTTGTCACCATTTGACAGTAACTTTCATTGTTTTTGAACTTATGATTTAATCACTATTTGACAGTGTTCTCCCTTTCTCAGTCCTATAGGACAAATGACAATTCACAGTTTGCAACTCTTTAACAATGGCATTCCTTTTAGTGATCTCAGTCACCTAATTCAATGTATTATCTTCTTCATTTCTGAATGCTAACAATGCCTACATAATGTTTTCTCAGTCACAAGTATAGTGCTCCTTCATTTGAATATATTATGTTTCTTAGACAATAATGTTTCAATGAATTCATATTTTGTCTTGAAAATGTCTTGTTGCACTTGTAGAGTTTTGTTCTGCATAATATGTAGTCAAGATTCCTTTAAATGGAGCTCTTTATAGAGGTGGTAGGATAATGGTGTCAATAAAATAATAGTGTTAGTGAGAGGTATGGTAGTAGATACACTGAGAATGGAAGGTATAATGTTTTGATAGTAAAAGGATCGTTTATCTGCTTAGATCTTGACACAAGTTTCCCCAATACATAAGATAGTGTATAATGTATTTTATTCCACAGTATTCACCTAATTCCATACCACCTAGAGAAGCAATGATTGAGAGTATATGTGCCCTATATTTTGCAGTCCAAATGTGTCTTTCTAATGGTTTTCCACAATTAGGACAAAGGTATGTCATGAAATATTTGTGGTCACCCAAAACTAAGCCTTACAAAGAACGTTTGCACTTATCAAAATACCATAAGCTACTTCAAAATACACATTGGAATATTAATGATTATATACACAATTTTTTTGCCACAATTTCAAAATACACATTTATGATAATATTCACACATCAAGAACCTTGAAAGGCTGGAAACCTTGCTCTCATTATTCCTAGGTCACTCCTCAGGAGCCCATATCAGTATTTGTGGGCTCTTTACAATAGCTTATCCACTGATGAGAAGGCTTCACTCATTTCCTAATGGAATAAATTGTCATTTGCTCTACTTGAATGTGTAATGTGATGTAGCACATTCAATGTCACAAGGCATAGTTTGAGAGTAGAATTTTGAGACTTGATATCCATAGAATCCAACTTCTTGCAACACAAAATGCAGAACCAACATCCCAACCAAAGCAACTTAGCTTTAATATGCACAAACAATGCTTTCCCACATGAATGGTGGAATTGAACTAACTTATGGGGGTCCCTTGAATAGAAAACATACACAAACACAAACTTTTGTGTAGCTAGTAAGGAGAAAATAAATGGACGATAAATGGCTCCATGATAGCCTGTTATCCTTGATACTCTCTTGGAGGAAAATCTTGCACACTCACCACAGTTATGAGGAAGCTTAAGTACCATTTTCTTAGAAAAGTTTGTGTCTGAACTGAATTCCTAAATTGCATTCACATTCAAGGAAGGTGCTTTCAATATTGTTATTGCTAACTGAGCACTCATGCTATCTCCTAGTTTTCTTCCAACTAATCAGTTATATGAGTGATTATTTCTCATTAAGGAATAATAATATTTGGAAGTGGATTTTTATCAGATAATATAGTTGCAAGTTCCACTTCAGATCACCAAAGCCTTCACAAAACCTTTTGCACAACCACTGCAACACTACACAACTATTGTTGGGCCTTCATGGTGATGCAGGGAGCTTTCCCTACAACACCTCAAAGGCCAAACAAAAACCATGTGGTGTTTGGCTATTGTTTGGCCTTTATGGTGTTGCAGGGAAAGCTCCCTGCATCACCGCAAAGGCCCAACAACATTCGTGCGGTGTTGTAGTGGTTGTGCAGAAGGTTTTGTGAAGGCTTTGGTGATCTGAAGTGCAACTTGCAACCACAATATCTAATAAAAAACCACTTCCAAATATGAATTTTATGGATGTTCATATCCTCATCTAAAGATCCAATTCACACATAGGCAGGAAGGACACTTTCAAAGGTTGAGGAGTCAGGCTTTACACCCACTAGTTGCATTTTCTTAAAATATTCTAAGGAATTTAAAAAAAAACCCATTTTGAACATATCCTTCAATCACAATATTCCATGATATCACATTTCTTTGAGACATTTTTGAAACAGTTCACTTTCCTTGTTTATGCTTCCACATTTTCATGTATGTCTAGAAGGCCACTTGTAACTACAACATATGACAAAAAAATCCCTACTGTTATGCTTTGATGGATATCCCTTCATTATTAATGGATATTTGATGTAGTGCACATTATTATAGTGCAAGCCTATTTTTTAGACTATTTCATTTAACATCACCAATATTCTCCACAAGAACACCCTCTCTGTTTAAAATTATGGAAATGGTTCACATTCTTAGAACAATTCTTCTTGCAACAATCTTGGAGATGAATTTAGATGCAGTGTGAAAATCAAACATACTCGAAGGTTCTTAACAACTCTAATAATTGTACCAGGGGCCATGTTTAACAAACCAAATGCAATTGCTAACTTTTCACTATGGTGGCAGATAAATGATTTTTTTTTCTTCTATTCCACAACATTAAGTAAAAGTCTTCAATTTGGAAATACCCTGTTGCTTTCATTTTCCAAGACAATTTCTCGAATTTTTTATAGCTCTCCCATTTTTGTGGATGTGATCCGTCTCCTACAATTTATTAATTGATTTATCTTTTTGCTATTTTTGGACTTACTTTTGTAAACTTGCAATATACAATACACTTTTGTTCTTTTCTAAATTAAGACTAATAGTAATTTTGTTGAATGTATTGAGGCACAACTTCATTCATGGTGGAAAAGGTAGACCTTGGTGCTCATATAAGATGGAATGTTGCATATAAAGGAGGAAAGATTCTAGTTGGGTTATTGTTGATTGTATTGAAGGAGAGAGCTTCATATATGGGACACAATCAACACTCTCCTTCTTGGATTCTACACGTTGCAGCTTGCTCCAGGAAGATTGTCCATGTTGTAGAAGTTTTAAGAGATAAAAGGGGCATGTGCTCACATTGAAGGACTACAAACATGTGTTTCCATCATTGAAAAAGTTTTTTGGAGATATTTCTTTCTTGTAGTCATTTATGTGCAATATTGTAACTCAAATTTTTATTCTTGTGACTGAAAATAAAAATTGTAGTACTCTATTTCTAAGTTGTAACTAGAACACCTTTCTTTTATTAATAAAGTTCAATGATTTTTCCTTCTCAATGGTTGTCTTATTGTGTGCAATTAATGATTGATGTGTATTTCTATGTTTTATGTTTGAATCCTCAAATATTAGTCAATTAAAATGACTAAATATATTACTAATTGATGTCAATTAATAATTAAATTAATGAATAAATATGACTAAATATATGACATGTGAAATAAAAATGACTAAATATACTACCAAATTGATCAAAATGATGATTAAAATTAATGAATAAATACACTACCAATGGACAAAAATCACTGAATAAAAATGACTAAATAAGTGACCAAATTACAACAATCAATGACTAAATCAATGACTAAATCAATGACTAAATATACTACGCAATCGATCAATCAAAACAACCAATAAATTACTAAAACTGGTTTAGTCATCAATCTGGCTGCGTTATAAATGGCTGGCAATAAACTACTAATGGTCACGTGACCATTTTTAGTCATTTATAAGTAGTTTTTATTAGTTTTTTCAGTCATATATTGTTGTTTATGTACTAGTGTTTGGATGAAGAAATCAAGTCCTTAGATAAGAATCAAACATGGCACTTTGTGAAATTACCTACTGGAAGAAATAATTGTTTCATACAAAGAGGTGTTTAAGAAGTAAAATATAGAGGGAAAATAAATAAGTACAAGGCTTCCTTAATAGAAAAAGGACTCTTAGGCAAAGGGAATTGATTTTGGTGAATTTTTTTCTTCGGGTATAAAAATAATTTCAATAAGATTTTTGTTGGCTATCACTACTACTTTTGATCTTGAATTGGAATAGATGAATGTAAAGACAACATTTCTTCATGGTAAGTTTGACAAAAAAGTACATGACATTTTTTTTAAAGGTTATGTCGAAGGAGGGATTAATGTGAAGGATTAAAAATGTCCTTTATGGATTGAAGAAACCACCAAGGATGTGGAATTAAGAATTCAACATGTATGTTTTGGGACATGGGATTAATCATAAAAAATTTGATCCCAGTGTGTATTTGACATGAATATTTTGTTGTAAATTTATCTTGGGTATAGAAATTAAAAGGGAACATGTTAATAAAAACTTTTAGTTACATTAAAGGAAACATAAACTAGTTCAAAATTTAGTTTAAAGGGGAATTGAAAGAGATATTTTTGTGCCATTCCCTTCCTTTTTGATGCAGAGAAAGGAATTATCCTAAATACACTTGACTATTCTAATGCCCTTCACACAAAGATTTGTTGCAAACAAAGATTAAGGGTATTGAGATTCAACTTAAACATATTGCTTTTGAATCTAAATGAGCACTTAGCAAGAAAAACAACAAAGGACATGAGATATTATTTTTTTCAAACCCAACACAACACATCTCATAGGTTTCCCAAATCATGATGACCAAATAAGGCATTGGTTTTATCAAACCCTCAACCAAGCAGGCTTTATTCCTTTTTTGATAGTATTTTCTCTAAGACAGTCATCCATAACTCCCTGTGGCCAAAGATCTTAGCCTAAGAGCTTGGAAAAAATTAGAAGGTATCAAAATAGAACTGTATTGAAAATTTGAGCATTTTTCACCAATCCAAGTGGGAGATAATATTTTTTTAGTGTTTTTGGAAACCCTAGTTAGGGTACAAGACTATCATCACTAAAAATGTAATAACTTATGCAAAAATTAATGAAATGATTCCAAAAAAAAACCAAAATTTCTATATTTAATAGCTTTATCATCCTCATGCCTACCCTTGACCGTATCAAGTTGTACAAAACCTTACCAAGCAAGTTTCTTTCTATTTCATAGTAAAAATCTATAATTGTGAACACTAAAACGACCATAAATTCTACATAAAAAAATGAAAATTCATGAAATAAAAAGCATCTGAAAGAGGAAAGGTTACTTCAAATTCTCCAATTTATTTTGAGGTTGTACCAACCCGTACAAGTTTGTACCATGAAGATTATAGATTGTTTACACAAGAAAATGCAAGGAAAAATGTGCCAAAAATGAGTTTCTTTCATTCCCACACTTCTCTAACCTTTTCGGCATGAAAATATATCATATTTAACCAATTACATCCATTCATATCACCCAAAACTGATTCCTAACTTCCCAAACCAAAATTACAATTTCAAGTGACAACAATGACAACTTTTTGCAACTTTTTGTAACTTTTTACAAGTTTGCACCTAAAGATCAAAACTAATCCAATATGACCCCAAATGGTCTTAAATGGTCCAAATTGACCTTATTGACCCAAAACAAATCAAAATTCAAAGTTTTTCAATATGACACAAAAGTGCATCAAAGATACCCCTGCATCATTTTTTTATGTTCTTTGTATTTCATGTGATTTTAATGCTACTTGTTACACTTTTAGGCCTAGATGCATAAAAATGATTTTCTATACATCTTATAGTCAAGACTATGGAAGTTTTATACTACATATTTCATCCTAATGCTTCCATGTTTCATATTTTTAGCAAGTTACATATTTAGTTTCCTATCTAACTATTTGAATAGAAAACATATGCACATATTAGTAAGATATAACATATACTATTTTAGACATTCTTGGATGCTTTTGTATGGAAATAAACCTTGTATAGTTTATCCAAAGTCTTCTTTAGTAAATCTATTTATGGAAGAAGAATTTTTATTTCATTGGATTCATAACTCTCCTTGATCTTGATAAGATTTGGAGGACTCTTGATCTTTATTTGGTCAAAGGTACTTTAAGTCTAAAATTATATTTATTCTTTGTGCAATAGTTACAAATTACTTGTGTGGATTCTTTAATTACCTCAAGTTGTTCATATGAACCTCTATTTGGACTCATCTTTATGAGCATCTTTTAATTTTTTAGATATTGTTTTCCACAATTTTTCTCCTTTTTCTTTATTTATGAGATAATTTTTTGGTACATTGGTACCTAATATGGCCTAATTTTTGGGATCCATAATCATCACTACCTACCTAAGTTGTGCTTATGGTGGGTATTAAAGTGTATTATATTTATGCATATTTACTTCATTAACCTAGGTTTATTATGCACATAGGATAATATTGCTTAGGTTTCCTCTCACACATAGGTGTCATCTTGTTGAGAGCATATTCTATATTTAATAAATTATAGCTTATTTGGTGTCCTCATTCAATTATCATTGGTTATGACTCTACTCTTGAGTATTTCTAAATATTCTCAGCTATACCTTACAATATTGTAGAAAGGATTGTTATCTAGATATAGTTAGGTGAAACAAAGACTACTCCTTGATTCTTTGTGTTATTGTGTAACTATTTTCTGGCATGTTTCTTCATTGTATATTTCTCATTTCTATAATACATTAAATATTGTTGAATCTTATTTTTTGAGCACATGCTTATGAATTGTTCTTTGGATTTTGATATTTCTTGGGTTTTATCTTGTGAATGCACTCTTGGTCTACCTTCATATAATAATTTGCATGCATATTTCCAACATCGAGTATTATATGGAACTCACTCTTACTTTTCCCATGCCCATGGTGTTATCAATGGCATTCAAATTCTTGCAATATTCTAGAGAAAAAAACTCATCTAGGCATAATGGGGTAGCTAGAAAACATCCCTATGAAATCGTGTAATTTCATCGTTACAAAATCTTGACCAAAATACATGCCCCTTATATTAGAGCTTTTAGAATTTTATTTATTGTCATGTAAAATAATTTAGGGGTTATTTCCATTGGTATACATAATGGCACGACTCATGAAACATGCTACAAAATAATAGTATGAAGATTTCCTAGTAAGGATGGGTGTCCACACTATCAAAAGATTAATGAAATTTTCCTTAGAGTTATTTTTCAACTTCAAATTCATATGTCTATAACACTTAGGATTGTGGGTTTTATCTAGTGATTTTCCCTATTAATTTGTGTATTGTTGGAGTTTCATAGGTTTTGGGTTGTCCATACCTATATGCCCTCCCAACTGATTCAAACAAACCACTTGATTCATTGCTAAATTTGTATAAGTGTTGTTTCATTAGAGTATTAGAGTTACTTGTCCCTCGATAACATTCCCTTTACCTTGTGGAGCCTTGAAGTTTGAAATTATTGATAAGAGTTTAATTCCTTTCCACCATTTTGGATTTTCAAACCTCCTCATCTATCTATCCATTTTTACTAGTTCCCATTCATCTCGACTCCCTATTTTTGATTGATTATTTTCAAAAATTCTATAACTTTCATGATCAAACTTTTAGCATTACCGTTAATTGAGTACCACATTTCACCAATCTCTAAAAGTCTAAAACTATGTTAATCTCCTCTATATTTCTTATTAGAGTTAAAATTTGGCCATTCCCATCCCTTGGTACCAAGTCATGCCCTACCTCAAATTCTGATCTCTTAAACCTTGACAATCAAGCAAGTCAAGATTGGTAAGTTCAATGGTTAACTTGCAAAATTTTGTTAAGGTTATAAATGCTGCAAGTTTTATGAGTTTGAAGAACCTACAAAATTATAATGAAAGTAAGCCGAAGGAGTTTAGGTTTCCAAGTTTGTGATATTGCAAAGTTTACAAGTTTACAAAATCTAAAAAAAAAAAATGATTGACCATGTTAGAAAATGTGCAAAATATTGAAGAAAATAAAGAAATTTGTGATGTTCTTGTTTTCAGTAAGTTCACGAGTTCGTGAACTTGTCAATTTGTCAACATGGTTTATAGGTTCTTCACTTCAATGAAAGTGTGAAAAATTGAAGTGAAAGAGGATATAGTATATATTAGAGTTATAGAAAGGATGTCCACCCATTCAAGTCCAACATATGGTGGAAAGTTCAAGAATATTCAAAAGTATATCATGCTTAAGTGGAGAGCATAGTATATGTTGGAGGTGCAAGATTATAATGTTTGAACCATCTAAAGGATTAATAAAGGGAGAATGTTTTAAAGGTTGCAATGGCCCAATGAAGCTCCATAATTTTAAATGGTCAATATTTCAATATTTATTCAAGTTATAGGAACCAAATAAAATGGTGTGCTTCCTTTGTTCATCCACTCCTATCAGGAAAAGGTGTTTTGTCCACCTTGCATAATGTTATAATGCAATATTTATTTATTATGTGGTGCACCAAGGGAATCTAGGGATGCATGCATCACATGGGTCTAAAATCCTTGGGGCCACTTTATGTGTTGTATGTAACATTGGATTAAATATTTAATGTAGAGAAAACTTAGTACCAAAATTAAATTTGGGGGTTAATGGTTTTGTAAGCTCATGGTATGGTCACATCGTTTTATGTAATACCACTTGGTGGTTTTGTGTGATCTTTTTTCTATAAAATAAAACACATGGGTAGTTGTCTAAGGTTGGCTAGCTTGGCTATTTGGCTAAGGGGTTGTGAGAATATTTTCTAGGTATTTGTGAGGGTTGAAGCATGGCATGAAATGTGTGGTTACATACTTGTCCTCATTGAGTGCTTGTAGAGGGCTTGATGTTTCAAAGGTATTCATGGAAGACTCTAAAGATGTATTGTAATGTTTATTGTTAAATAATAGATGAGTGATGGATTCTTTTAGAGGTTAGGTTTTTCCCTCTTGAGGGTTTTCCTTCGGTATATCTTGTGTCATCTTTGATGGTATGTTGTCTAATTTTTGCATATGGAGTTTGAATACTTGTTTGCATAAATTTCTCTATTTAGGTTATGTGGAAATTATTTTGGGTGGATGTATATTTCCTTTCATTTGGTATCAAAGCCATGATTGTTATTTGTGTAACCCTTGTTGGAGTAGATATAGAGTACAGTTGAATCTAGGGCTTGTAGGGAAAGAATGAAGATATTGCAAGATATAAGGGTTTTGTGCATGTTGTTTTTGTATATTTGAGATTTTGGGGTTGCAGATTTATGGTTATTTTTTGTAGATCTGGGCTTATGAACCTTTGTTGGAAAAAGGGTTTTTTAATGGATGTTCACTATGAGGATTTTGTACGACCATATGCCATCTACAAAAGGCATCAATTTAAATTAATTTTTTTCTTGTCGATTAAAAATTAAAAAACCTATCAAGTTTTTTTTAAAAGAACAAAAAATCAAAATTTAATGTTGTGGGGGGTCTGTAGACCCCCCTGCATAGCCGGGTATTGTGCAATGTACCCTATGATATTGCTACAAATGGTACCATCAAAGTACTGTTGGAAGTTCCCCCTATCAAATGATGACTAATGGTTGGGCTAGTGGAGCTTAGTCCCCCGATTATCAAGCCCCAGTTCACTAGAAAATAGGTGGGGCTGAGAATAAGCCCCTCCGTGTGGTTCAAAAGAAATAATTTTCCAAAAAATATTAAAAGGAATTCCACTCAAATTTTAATTAAACCTAATTGAATATGCTTGTCGGGTTTAGTTTCCCTATCGGTGAAACTGCCCTGGTGGCACCACCACCATTGATAGACTGTCCCACCACCATGTTTAGCCTAATAGCCTAATTATGCAATTTTTTTCCAAGGGGCATATCTTTCACCTAGGGTGTCCATTTTTCAACTTCTTATAGTCATTGAAAAGGTGGTTCCACACTCTATGCTATGGTATCAATGGTGTTTCCAAATTTTACTATTTTAATAGTGAAATGCTTGTTGAAAGTTGGATGCTCCTTTTAGGATTGGAGAGGTCATAACTTGTGCATATGGAGTTAGATTTTGGACTTATTATAGTCGACAAAAATATTTTTCAAAGTGGTACACAATTGATTAAGTTTGGAGATGTTTTGGTATGATTTATTTATTGTTATTTCCATCTAAGCTATTTATGGGTTATTTTGACTATGGTGATTTTGTGAGTTTATGGCTATTCAGATCGTGGTGATTTGGTGTTTGAGTCATTGTATACTCACATGCACATCTCTCATTACTCTCATTTGATATGGATATCAGTATATTATTGACTTTGTATGTTTCATTGTTGCATCTATGAGTTGTGTAGTGTTGTAGGTTGCCTATGCTTATAAGTTACATTTATTACTTGGATGTGGGTTGTTTATGCCCATAGATGCTTCAATGTTGTTATAGATTTAGATTTGTGGCTTGGTTTAGTCACTTGTTTTTCTGATTTGGTTGTCATGTTGAGGAGGAGAGATGGTATTACTAGGCACAGTCATGATGTGGGACTTATGTAGTTGACTATGTGATGTAGACATGTGTGACATGGTTGGAGTTTTTTGCTAGTACATTTGATGGTGAGCATGGTGTCATGGATGTTCCTTTTGCTTTAGGGACTTTGGCATGACATGATTGTTTATGCAGGTGATTTTATGGTGGTATTGGATTGATTCCAGTTTGGTTTGTGGTGACTTATCTTCTTGGATTGAGGATAATGGTTTTACTTTACCTCTTGGGATCTCATGTTACCTTTTATTTCTTTGATTGTGTGAGTTCCTTTAGTTGATATTCATTGAGGAGATTGTTATCATGATGTCATGGATATATTGTTTACATGATTCAATGGGAGCTTGTGATAGTGATGGGTTGGTGGTGTTGTATCTTCTTGGTTTGGAGATTATGGTTTGTATGAGTCTTCCCTTTAGGGGCTTGGTGTTGATTTCTTTGATCATGTTGGGGATATGGAGGATCTTTATTTAGAGGATGGTTTTCACAATGCCATGGAGAGCTCAATATCACGGTTTAGTGGAAGCTTGTGGTGATATGGATTCACCATTTGATGGTATATGATCTTCTTTGTAGGATATGGTTATCTTCATGTGGTATGAAGATGTTGACATCTTGGTTAGCCATGGAGGACTCTTTTAGTATTTGGATGAGGTGTCATGATTTATCATTTGACATGTGATCCTTGTTTTGATAGGATGGTTATGTTATTATATCATGATACACTCTTGTTTGTGCACATTAGAGTTTTGAAATGATACAAGCACATGATATGTTCATTGGAGCATATGATCTTCTTTTGAGGAGATATGAGATCATGATGTCATGATTGAATTCATGATTCTACAGTTGGGATTTGACATTGATCTTGGTTGTTTCTCTTTGTATTAACTACAATGATAATTTTCTTGAGGGATTCATGGTGGTGTTATGTTACCTTTAGATTTTGGCATGGATTTATTGGCTACATGTGCTCATGTTACTTGGAGACATGGGTGAGGCTAGGAGATATCTTGGGGTTAGAGACGTGTTGAGATGGCTACTCATTGACAAGGTTTCAGTTGGAAGTCTAAGGAGCATATACCTTGGTTGGACATGAGTTCAACATGGACATATGAGGAGATTGTTCTTAGATGAGTCATGATGACTTGGACATCTTGGAGGAGCATTCGCATTCCCCACTCTTGGTCTACTCAGTGGTTTATCATCTGAGAGGTACTGCACATTGTTATTTTCAAATGCATTATATTTTATGATTTATCTTCTCACACATATGGATCTTGGGCTATGGTTTTCTAGTTTTGGATGGTTCATTTGAGGGATGTTGGCATGTTTATCTCCTTATGAATTGTGATATTATTCATTGATGTTGAGTTTAGGAGATGTTATTGGGAGTATTCCCTTGGTTTGGGAATTGATTTGTTTTGAGATGCATACATCTTGGTTATGGTTAGATGTGGATAGTGCTATTCTCTTTGGGGTTTTATAAAGGATATCATACTTTTCACAACAAAACATTTAAAGGTGTGTCTATATAACAACATCCTACATGTTTTTATTTGCATGTTCTCTCGTTGGTCTTGCTCTAATTCTTGGATGTTTGTATTCACATGACATTGAATTTGAGATCTTGTGTGGAGCTATGATGGTCACTATTTTTGTGGTCATGTGTTACTACTTGTAATTTTTTTTTTTGGTGATGACATGCCGATTCCTTTATCTCCTTCCTTTGTTGAGAGTGAAGAACTTGGGAGAGCTATGGAGACATGTGGTGAGAGTTGTATTGCAACATATTGGTTTGTAGGATTTGCATATCATTGTGGATGTTCCTTGGTACTACATGATATTGGTTACACTTCTATGTGATGTTATTTGTGGATCTTTAGATGCCTTGATCATTTTTAGATTTGAAATTACCTATGTAGTGGGAGTTCTTAGATGTGTATGTTCATTATATGACAGGTTTGGAACTTGGAGCTTGTGATTGGATGTTATGGTTTGTATATGTTGATGGCATGTGGTTCACTTGTTATGATTTGTATACCTTTGAGGTATGGATAGTTCGATGTGTTAACATTTTATATGGGTACTATATTCAGCTATGGTTATTATATCTTGACAACCATTGATATATACTTGTTACTTTTGGATTGATTTTTTCTGTATTGGGATATTGATTGGAGACAACACTTATGATTATTTGTGATAGTTAGTGTGGGGATCGCTTTGTATGGATTCTTATCTTTGTGCATTGACATGATAGAGGATGAGATAATTCACGATTGAGATGGTGGTTACCTTGATTCTTGTTGCAGGTATCTTGATGGAGCACATAGAGCACTTTGATTCCTTGATGGTATATGTGGCTATGGGGATTGTTCCCTTTTTCATGTTTGATTTTACTTGTTTACACCTTATGAAATGTATACAACAAGTGGGATAATGTTAGGAAAAGGTTTGTTGTCCATCTTGCATAGTGCTATAATGTAATTTTTTTTATTAGGTGGTGCACTAGGAAATATAGGGATGTGTGCATCACTTGGGTCTAGCATTCTTGGGGCCACTTTATGTGCTACATGTAACATTAGATTAAATATAAATAATGTGGGTTTACACATGGGAAAAATATTTAATGTTTTGATTATATGGGAAAAATAGGTTTTGAAGGGACCTGAAACCCTTTACAACAAAAGACACAAAATGCTGCTAGAAAAGATTTTCAAGAAGCTACCTGCAACAACCCAACAACCAAAAAACATAGCAAAACAGGTGCTAAACAAAGATATAACAACTAACTACCAACAACACCCAACAACCACAAAACAAAAAAAACAACTGAAAAGAAACCTACAACCAGCAGAAAACAAAAAGAAACAAAGAAGAAGACCAGGTGCTCCAAGCTACTTAGGGTCTTGGCCACTTTAATTTACTAGTTCCTATGTCTTTCGACCATATCCAACAACTCCTTCTTCTCAACATCAAAGGATCTCTTCCAATAAGTCGACCCTCTAACATCAGGTCCTTTTTCATCATCCTTAGTAGTTTTTTACCTTTTCCCTTAGCCATGTGCTCTTTCTCCATTAGCTCAAAGAAATAAACTTGATCCTCCCTAAGCTCACTAATTTTTCTGAAAAGGACTTCTAAAGATTCTACACTATTCTTCACAAAGATATGACAAGCCTACATTATTTTTTTGATATCAACATTCGTACCCAAATCCTTGGCTTCCAGAGCTACCAACTTTTCCTCACATAGGGATTTTAAGTCATGATAGGAACTTTCAAGGTCCACTATTCTATCAATAAAAATGATAAGAACTGAACCCTTGGGAACATTCTTCAGATTCTCCTTTAGACCTCTAATTTTAATATTAATCTTAATGAACTCCTGCAGAGTCCACTTAGCAAACTTAAAGGTACCAGTGGCCCCAGTCGTAGCCATATCCAAAAAATCATACATGGAGGTAGTGTCATCATATAGGTAAGAAAAATCCTTGAAAAGAGGATTTATCTTCAAGGGATCCTATTTAGCTTTTTTCTTCTTCGCATCCTCCTCATTCAAACCCCTTATCTCCTTGTCCTACTCCATCTTGGGCATATCCTGCATTGGGGAATCCTCAATGGCCACCATCTTATCACCAAAATCCTTGGCATCACCAAACACATTGGGATCCTTAGCTAGAACATTTGAGGCCTTGTTCTTTAGATTAGTGATGTGCTTTGACAACCTTCGCGGCTTGTCCACCAAACCCATAGCAATATAATGTGTCCCCACCTCAGGACCACCACCAACAACATCCTTACCAACAACCAACTCCATAGTTCTGGGAGAGGAATCATCTGACCCCACTTTCATGTTTTCACTCTCAGAAAGGGAAAGTTGTTTAACAACCTTTTTACTCTTAGAACCACCCACCTTCCTCTTCTTCTTCGAAGTAGCCACAACCACCAAAGATAAGTCCTCCTCCTCTTCCTTCCATTCCTCCTCCTCATCTGAAGTGGACTCAAAGCTCGATGACACATCACTTAAATTTTTCTCCTTACCCTTGATGGTAGGAGCAGGGGTAAGAGACTTAACATGCTCCATAATCAATAAAATAAGCCTCTTACCATTTGGTGGTTTTGTGTGAGTTTATTTCTATAAAATCAAACACATGGGTAGTTGTCTAAGGTTTTCTATCTTGGCTATTTCACTAAGGGTTTGTGAGCATCTCTTGTAGGAATTTGTGAGGGTTGAAGCATGGAATGGGATGTGTAGTTATATGATTGTTCACATAGAGTGCTTGTAGAGGGCTTTATATTTCAAAGGTATTCATGGAAGACTCTGAAGATGTATTGTGATGTTTATTTCTGAATAATACATGAGTGATGGATGCTTTTGGAGGCTTGGTTTTTCCCTCTGTAGGGTTTTCCTAGGGTATATCCTGTGTTATCTTTGATGGTATTTTGTGTATTCTTTTGCATATATGTTGGCATATATTTCTCTATTTGGGTTATGTAGAAATTATCTTGGGTGGATGCATATTTCCTTTGAATTCCATCTACTTGTTATTATTGTAAGAGATCTCCCAACTACTTTGCATCCTCCTTTAGTTACCTACATTAGATTGATTATATATCTCTTCATCTTGGGTGTTCATTATGGAGGGAATTCATTTGGGTAGTTGATTTCAACTTTTTGCAATGTTTTCTTTTAGGGAACACACCTAGTTGGGTTAAAGAGGTTTTGAATTTTATTTTGAAGAATATAACGACAATGGATTGGAAGGGAGAAGTTGTGAAACCAACAAAATAATGATATTCATAGGAAGCCTTAGAGTTTCATTTTGATTTCTAAATAAAGATATTTTGGTATTGTAACAATCTAGGTTTATCCAAAATTTGTAATAACATTTGTACCCTTTGTAGATTAAGTGATTAAAGGAAAAATAAACCTTAACTAAGTATCTCTTTGTGTATGTCATGCATTTTTAGATGTGTTTCTAATTTTAGTTGACCAACTAGATGACTATAAAATCCTTGTAAATATTTTTCAAGGTATATTCTCAAAATAATAAAGGAAATGTATGTTTATGCTCATAAATTACTAAGTAGACTCATTTAATTATGAAACTATCCATTTTCATTCTAAACATTGTGTAGAGCTTAGCTTATGTGTGTATTTTGAAAGGTATAGTCTTGTGTGGTATCTTGATTAAGGTATCAACTTAGTTTTAGTTATCACATATTTTGTATGGAATCATAAATTGTATTAATGGCCAACTAGATAAAGGCATTAGTGTGTTATTGGATTCTTCTCCCCATCAATCCCAAACACACTCAATATAAATTAATATAATAATTTTTTTTTAGTTTTATCTATTCTAGAGTGTGTTCCAATTGCCATGTTTGAATGCATATAACATCATAAGGGGTTATCATAAAAATATTCATAAAAAATTATGTGGTATATTATTTTCTCTAATAAGGTGCTTAACCTTGAATATTTCAAATCAACATGGAGGCATGAAGTGACAATTGACGTAGGGGTGTGCCATGTAGTGAGTATGATTTGTGTCAAGGTAAGTGTTTTTCTTCTATGGTGATATCTATTGCAACACCTTAGGGAAGACCCCTTGGTTTAGTAGAGCCAAAAGTGAAAGATGTTTGATCTACACCTGTAATTGATCTTGAGTTTCCCAACCCAAATATATGTTTTACGGTATTCTTCCTAGGCTCAACACTCATAGCACCTAGGAAACCATCCAACCTTGGGGATTTGGGATTTACAACTTTGAGCTTGAGAAATAATGACATGGATTCACATGAAAATTTAGAGAAAGGAAATGACTTATGCAACCATTATTGTAGCATGGTCTTCATGAATTTTTTTCTAATAGATCTTGCAATACTTTTCTTGGAAATTGGCATGAGAGGTTGGTCATTTTTATAGTGTTTCATATTGTGACAAGTTTCACCCATATGTGGGGACTATCTCTATAATATTTTTTACATAAGGGATGAAAGATTTAATTTTAGGATGGTGGAAGATTGAAATAAAATAAAAAAAAAGGAATAGAAAGAGAAAAGACTATGATAGCAAGTCCTAGGATCTTTATCTCTAGCAAAGGGAGAGGTATTTTGTATTTTGATGATTTTGCTTAGCCAAAATGTATATTGAACATTTGTAACTTTTGAAGAAAGAGTGTAACCAGTAGATTTGAAATTGTTTGAGTATTTCTAAGAGTATTTTGTGCATTTTTTAGATGTGTTCTTGACTAGTTAGTCAACTCCAAAAGATTGTAAAATCATTTCAATGATTTTATAATATATCTTTTAAATACAAGTAAATAAATGCACAAGTTTTTTTTTGGATTACCAAGTAGAATATTATAAATTTTTGCAACTTATTTATTTATTCATTTGCATGTGTAGAACCTAGTTTATGTCTATATTTGGATAAGTTTTGTCTTTAGGCATATCTTCATTACAATATCGTATTTGGTTTAGTTATTAAATGTTCTAAAAGAATCTTGGACTTTATTGCATAGCTCAGACATGCACCAATATGCATAGACTAAATCATCCCCATCACCCCAACACACCTCTAGACAATCAAAATAAAACATCATTTAATATTTTGTTTTCAATTAGTTTTTTTGTCTATTATGTTCAAATACATGAAATAGATTTAGAGGCTATCTTTTATCACATTTTAAATAGTTAGTGTGGTAATCTATCTTCTTAATTAGATGCTAAACCTTAAGTTCCTCAAACTAGCATATAGGCATGAAATGAAAACTAATAGTCCAATGCATTATATGTGGTTTATCAAGATAAGTGTTTAGTTTTTGTCATAATGCCTTTTATAGCACCTTAAGTAATCCCTTTTTGGTATAGTATGGCTTGAAGCGAATTAGGAGGTTTTACATACCTTAACAATTGGTTCTTGGTTTCCTATGCTTGATTGTAAGTGTGGTATTTTCTCCAAATTTGATGTACCTTGGCATTTGGGGGAGATTCAAATTTAAATACTCTGGGTTTACAACTCAGGTCACCAACATGTAGTACATAAATTAATTCTTATAATGAAGTTTAAACTAAAAATGATACTTTATAAGGAGATAATTATTTGTTTCTCACAAAAAATGTGATGAAAAATCTATGGAGGTGGCTTGAAAGTGTGACTTACCATGGATTAATTAGGATGAGTGAGAGATAACTATAAAATAACTTGTGTGATGAAAGTAAGTTTTAAATTTTCCTCCATGTGCTCTCACACTTCATCGATGATGGATCACAAATGTGATTTGAAATGTTGGTGCAAAAATACTAACTAAATCTAATCGAGAAGCACTTAGCAGCAAGTACGATATTAGCATGGTGTGATGGTTTTAAAGGTGGCATTGTTGTTCTTGCCACCAAGGTTCAAACCCCATTGGGTTGGTATTGTTGAATGGATGTATTCTGGTTCATAGCTCCGGTCAAAAGCGTTTACCCCTTGAATAAAAAAATAAAAAATAATTTGTGACAACTTTGCAGCAGTCGGTGGAACTCGGTCGAAATAGGGATAGTGTTCTTTTGGAACCAGCTTTCGAATGAGAACAAGAGACTAGCACACACTAGTAGAATTTGACAAATATATGACTACATGACTAAAGAATTTGTGCAATATTAAAAATGACTAAATTATACTATTTTTTGCAACTTCGACTTTAAATGATAGATAAATGACTAATTTGGTCATGGACTAAAAATTATTTAGTCACACAAATAAAAATGACTAAATAGTTAGTCATTTACTTAGTCACAATCTATTTGAATAAATAAATAAAAAATCAATAGTACTATTCCTAATTTTCATTTTAATAAACATACTCTCAAACTTTTTTTGAAACCTTATTTTCATGTAGCTTGCCAAAATGGAGAAGTATTTTTAGGCGTACCTTACCAAAATGGAGAAGTGTAATGAATCCCTGTAAATAATTGAAGCTGGTTGGTTCAGATTTTTCAATAAAGAATGACAGAATGGTAAGGAGATGTGCGTGAAAAGAGGCATAGGATTCATTGTTGCTTATCTCATTCTTGCTCTACTCAACAAGGGTTACATTGTTCACGCTATTGTTTGTAATCCCGCTATATATTTACATAATTTCAAATTCTCCAAATGTTTTTGAAGCATCAATGTATCCTATATAGGGTTTAGAATGATTTTTTTAATTTTAAAAAATAAATAAATGATGTATTTTCCTATGATTATATAATGTGGAGAAGATAGGGTATGTATGGGATCTTCCTAGTGCAAAGCAATGATTAAAATAATGAAAGCATACCTGTTAGAAGAAGGAAACTATGATGAAGCGATAAATGGAGTGGATGGAGTGTTTCATACTGCTTTCCCTATCATAGTACCAAATGATCACATCATGGTAGGTTGTCCTCCACTAGAATTTTTTTTAGTTTTGATGACATAAATTGGTTTAGTTTTACTCTTTGTGAAATATATTGCCAAGCAAGAGGCCTTCATTGATCCTAGTGTGAATGGGACTCTCAATGTCCTTAAGTCTTGTTCAAGATAAACCTCTATAAAGAGAGTCGTGCTTACATCCTCCTTCTCAGCTATCAAATATAACTACAATACTCAAGAGCTTTCTCTTTTAGATGAGTCCCATTGGAGCAATCCAGAATACTGAAAATAGTATAATGTAAGTATAAATACCCTCCTTTGAAGATTATATTTCACCAGTTAGAAGCATTGAATTGCTTGTACAATAGTAATTAATAGGCACTACTTCTTGTGATTATAAGAGTAAACTTGATCATCTTGGAATAAACAATAAAAATCCCAAAAATGTCTCCATAAACTTATCCATGAAAGCTTTTACTTCTTAGGATCAATTCACATCTGAATATTTTTAAATTTAGGGTATGTTTTGCCTGCAACTTTGGTATGCATATGCAAAAACTCTTGTTGTGAAAGAGGCCTAAAAGTATGTAGAGGGGAAAGGCCTCAATCTAGTTGTGGTAAACCCATAATTTGTTGTTGGGCCACTTCTTGCACCTGAACCTACCAACATTCTTGCCTTAGTCCTAAACATAATGATGTTAGGTTGGAAACTTGCATGTGGTGGGAAATTATTTCAACAAATCTGGGGCAATGTATGTGAATTTATGAGATTGTATAGGACACTGATAGTGAAATACTATGGATAACTACTACAAGCTTCAATTTTAGGTTGAGAAAACTTAGAAACATACGGGTCATTGGACTCTATCCTTGATGTTTTAGTAGTTTTACTTTTCTTTCACACTTGTAACTCTAAAACCTGTATAATGCTTGTCAAAATTTATATTTTATAACTTAATATGCTAATAAGTTGTTATCTATAGGAATAACTTGTGTTTGCTTTGTTGATTTTGATTTTGTAAAGAATAATGATTTATTTTCTCTAAAGCAACATATTCTCTCTACTAACATGGTGCTATACATTTTTCTGTGATTACAAAGTCAATTGTTGGTGACAGGACTATTGCATTCTTATTAATGGACAAGGAAATGGGTATGTGTATGATCACCATGGAAAAAATAGGCCCTTAAGTGGTGAAAAATTTAGAAAAATCAGAGTTAGGCAACTTGAAATAAAAATTTGAATAAGTTATCTATATTATTTCAAAAATATGTAAGAATAGAATTTGTACCAAATTGAATGTAGTTTCTAAACTACTAGGTTTATTTTATTTTTTATTTGTGAAATTTGAATTTTACTGTAGTACTTTAAATTTCAAGGAAAAATGGGTGAAGCTGGATCGTCAATGGTTGCCATTCATCTTCTGCCCACCATAGCAACCATATAATAAAATGAGAATTATTTTTGCATATTTTAGATATAATTAGGAGGTCTTCATGTATGTAGATGTGATGCATTTTTGTAATTTTTTTCCAAGTAAATAATTAATTACAATTTTAAAAATATAAACTCATATGTTTGACCACCTTAACTTGGTCAAAACTTCATGAAATTCATTTTTTAATCCCATATATGTGAAGTATAGAAATTTTAGACACATACATTTCGACCAAAAATGTGATACCGCTTTGAAAGTTTGTGGTGCTTTCAATCAGCCTATCAATCGTGAATTTAGTTGTAATTAAAATAGAAAATGAATAATAATAATTTATTAAATTCAAATTAAAGCATAATTTATATTAGTGGAAAGCTAAGAATCTCCTTTAAAAACCCTTTTCGTTTCATCATTTTTGGGTAAAAAAAGTAGTCAACCACATACCCTACACATACCCATCATATTGCCATTTTTTGGCCCATCATGATCCTGCACATACCCAAATATAATTTTCCATGTCATGTTTGCAATCACCTTCCCCTATTGTTGACCAAGGGATTGCCCTGCATAAGGTTTGTAATGTTACTCTATAGCATGGTAAATGCAACTCATTTTACATCAAAAGCCTTATTTGGTGATGTAGTTGAGTTTCCACGTATTGCTTTGCTTGATTTACTTTTAATAGAATATCTCTATAAAATATTTTCATCTTTGGATTGCATATAATAAATTGATTATAACTATAGTAATATAGAAGAAAATGTAGAAGCTAGTGTCATTATATACAATTTCATGTTCAAGCATTTTTTGTTCTTATATAACTGATTTTTTTTAGAAGGCCCTTGTAAAAGTATTTTCATCATCAACTTTGGAACATACATCAACATAATTATAATGATAAATAAAACAATAAAGGCTGGTTTCAGACCATACAGTATCTTACATTGAAGCTTTTTGTTTGAATCACAAATGATACATTTCATAACAATGTCACTAGGTGGTGAGGGCTATCTAAAATTTATGGGAAATGAGGTATGTATTGAGACCTTTTCCTGCATCTTTACTATAGGGTTAGAGAAAAGCAACAAATTCTATTCTTTATACATATGATTTATGCAATACATATTAAGAGTTAGCTAGTAGCCTTGGCCAGGTGCAACATGTTTCTCCTACCTCTTGCAAGGTCCTATCATTTTATGTAAAATTCATTCTCATAAATTCTTCTACTTGGATATTAATAATCTAGATTGAGAATGTGAGAAACAACTATCAAAAATATTAAATACTGTATAAATCTTGCAATAAATACTAGATATTAATGTCCTTTATTTAGCTTTGCAATGTGGTCTATCTTCTTTGTGTCATTGCTCAGTCAAAGGCCTTATAATTATCCTTCATTTTCCATCCACATGGGCTCCATTTTTTCTTGAAGGGACTACTCTATCATAAGGTTCCCTCATTTGAACTGATTGCTTATCATTTTCATGGTCAATGACAATCCTTTATGATATTCATAAAGGATGTTGACAAACTTCATTTACTATCATAAGACTATTGACAATTCTCTTAAAATAATTTCCTTGCATTCAATTTGATGACTGTCCTTTATGGAATTTTGGATTTCCTTGATCCTTTACACCATAGTCCTATTTGAAATGCCATTATAATTTCCCCTTATAAACCTTGCATTACCTATCTTTTGAACCTTCATTTATGAATGATCTTTGATTTCCATAGCATTGCATTTGGTAAGGACTGAATTTTATTTGATGTTATCAATACCACTCACTTTGTCCATTGTCAAGA
>VDFB02349928.1:0-40564 GCA_007258455.2 Sequoia sempervirens
GCATGATCCTACACTCACCCATCATTGAGAAATTTTAGGTTTGTTATGAAATTCTTGGGACCACTCATGTTTTTTATTTCTCATCTTTGGTCTCTTTTAAAACCTCCTACATGAAGTTAAACAAGCTTCTTCATGATTTTCGTTGAGATTCTTTAGAGAATCACAAGGGATTTCATAGTTTTGATTAGGATATTCTCTACCTATATCGAGGTTTTCGAGGTTTAGGGATTATATCCACCTAGCGTAAGGGTTTGGTTTATTTCACTAAATAGATCATGTTGGTTATTTTTAATGAACCAAACTTTATCTCATCAATTATCTAGGAATAATTTTCTGAATTCAATTGTCAATAATCTTGAGGGATTGGCCATCAGATAGGCGAAAGCTTGCTAGACTTTCCCTTTGCACTTTGGGCTCTACAAAACCCGAGAGGGTATCCCTACAATGTATTTTCAGATACTCTTGTGCTAATTATCATATATATTGTAATTTTATATTAGATAATTCTCCTTTAATTACTTAACAAATGAGAAACCTTAAAGATCTAGCTAATCCTCATGGAAACATCTTATTTAAGCATGATAAAATATTGTAAATTTAGCTTGACATACATTCACACAAAAAATGGAGATTAAATTTGATTTTTAATGTAGTTTCTATGAAAGATATAAGAAACTGTAATATAACATGACCAGTGCCTTATCCTAGGGTGGAGAAGTCTACATCTCATAATTGAAGACATATAACAAAATTATTCCTATAATAACAAATCCTATCAATGATGCCTTACACCATTAAGGCCAGGAACTTAGCCAACAATACTTATTTATCCATGCATACATTCACATAAACCTCCATTCATGGTAATACAAATTTAACCCATTCCTTGAACAAGTGTAATAACAATGAATAAACATTTAAGGAAAGACAATCTAAGATGAATAAAAGTAATTTTGATTCTATTGTTTTCGTAATCTATGCAAAGCATACAATGGAGAATGTTGGCCTTGAATATTTTTCCATTTATATTCTAAAATACATAACAGTACTATTACCACATTTACCATTACAAAATTCAAAATACTTTTATAACCTAGAACAAACTCATCTTCTATTATCTAGACCTAGTTACAAAAATTCTCTGAGATCAATCCACTAACAACCTTGTACAATTGGCCTTGAATTCCCTTTTATAATAACAAAGGAGAAAAACAAGCTTTGGGCCAAATTGTACATATTTCATGGTTTCATTTGACATTCATATTTACATTCAAAGGTAGTTATATTTTCCCAAATTCGAGGGAGATGTTCACATAAGACAAAAAAAAATTCTCATTTGTTGATGAAGATTCTCCATCCTTCCAAAAGGCTCTTTAGTTGGTGTAAATTATTATTTCCACGAGCAACAAACCCTTTTCCACATGCTCAAAAACTTGAGAATGAAAAGGCATAAAATAAAGAAGGAAGAATACACCAAAGCATTTCCACATTTGCATTCCATGTCATCAATCTTGAATTGGAGAAGATAAAATATCTGAACATTGATGCATCTAAGGCCTAATCTATACTAGTTCTAGGCCATGTATTGTACTTCTCCTAATGTAACCTCCATTGATGCATACATATGATCAAAATTTCAATCATCAACTCACTATTGTAGCAACTTATGCATCCAAGATGTCAACATATTTTCTCTTCCAAAGTTAAAAATCTTCCTCTGATGGCCAATCAAATGTTATAACTTTGTCTACCTTCTTTCTGTAAGGAGTGTAGTTTATCCTTACCTGATTAGCTTCCTTGTCAAACTCTTCAATGAAAATTCTTGTGTGGGTGAGCTTATCCATACTCTTTTTCAACATCTAGACATGTACTCCATCACAAATTAATTTATCTTGAGTGGCTATCACCTTATTTGCTTGGTCCTTCCATTCTTGTAGAAGTTTAACTTCACCATTTTCATGTAAAATATCTAGAAGTAGATTGAAGTTCCACTCACCAAACCTCTTTACTATTTCCCTGATTTTCATTTTCAATGGTTCGATTAACCCTTGGAATTCCTTGATTACATTCACAAGAATAAGGGTTGGGGCAATGCTTAAAGGTTTATTTTCATCATGTTTTGACCAAATGGCCATATCTCTCAATTCTTGTGCTCTTGAGATCCATTTATCCATCAATGGGATGGAAATCTCTCTATCCCTATCAAAGTTCCTTATTGCATTGAACATGGAAGAATAGTTTGAGTGAATGCTAATCAATCTCCTCTCAATCCCTTTATTTAAGTGCTCCAACACCATTGCCACAATCTTCAAATTACTTACATGAATTATCTCATCAAAACATTGACATCTCTCCTCATAACTTTTAAGCTTTTCCATTAACTCCTCCTTGTTGATCTCCTCAATTGGAGGTGCATCTAATGTATTTGGAGCCAATGGTGCAATGGGCACATCCTCAGAACTAGGAGGTGCAACCTCAATGGGGATTGGAGTTGGTGGAAGAATTAGAGAAGGTGGAGTTTGATCTTGTGGAGATGCTGGAGGAAAAATTGTAGCATGTGATGACCCTGGTTGCATTGACTAGAATCTTTCCTTCCATAAGTAAATTTGTAATCGCATGTTTGTAATCTTTTGTTGGCCCACATTGTATTCAACCACTATATCATTATATTTTTTTCTAAACTTGTCCCTCTCTTTAGTCAAGGACTCAATTGGGGCTTTGGAAAACTAAGCTACATTGACACTCAAAGTAGTTTCTTCAATGGCTAATGTATCTGATACTCTTTTTTATGATTATCCCTCCTCTAACTCCAGTAGCTGGTTCTACAACTTTTGGTTTATTTGTTCTTGGAGCTAAAGCCCAAATGGCTAGTGTGTCCCATTGGGAGTTGAAGGATAATCCTTGCAAAGCCAAAGTAACTTCTTCTTCTATGTTGAGGATGGGAGCATCATTTCTTATAATAGTTTCAAATGCAATAACTAATGCTAAATCCCATTCTAGTAAAATCAATACACCACTCTTTTTGACAAGTTCCCTACCTTTAGCTGTAGTGATGTCCAAATATTTGGTTCTTATCTCATTTCAAAATTTATCCTCTATAAGTATTTGTGGAAATCTAGGACTCTTGCTTGCCTTCATTTGTACATTCATCACATACTCATCTTTCATTTCACTCCACACATATTCTTGAAATGCTTGTATTTTCATGAGTGAATCATCATCCATGAAACTCTCACAAGCTTTAACTCTAACATCCTTAGTACTATTTATTCCACAAAAATATGTCTTGCTCAGTGTACGACTCAATTTTTTTGGCACTATGTCTCTTTGATGCGATGGAATACCTTTCCTTATTTCATCTTATATGACAATAATTTCTTCATCTGACTCATCAGTAGGGTAATCAATAAGGCCAACTGGCTCAACCCTTTGCCTCTTTATTGGTGGCTACATAGAAGGAGATGGTCCTCTAGGAGGGGAATCCAACTCAATTATTTTAAGGATGGAAGAATGTTGTGGTGACAATGGTGGTAGTTGTTGTTGGGGAGAAGGTGTCCTTGAGTCCTAGATTGTGTAGGAGTGGTAATGGTCAATTATTTCTTCACAATGCTTTCTTTCCTTGCATAAATATGAACCTTCTTGGGAGGCTGATAGGTTGGTCTTTCTTTTGTCATGGGTGCTTTCCCCATATCATGTTCCTTAATGACCAAAAATTTACGCTTGTATTGCTCCACTCTTTCCTTTTTTCTTTCTCCAACTTCTCAAAAACAATCCAATTTCTCATCTTGTCCTCTTGAGTTTGAAGATCAAATAAATTTATGATAAATTCATCAAGGAAAGAAAAAAGTATGAAAATACTTCCCCCCTCTTATCCTTTCCAACAACCAAACCATTAAACCCTCTGGATCATAACTCTTGTATGCTCGAATTTTCATCCCATAGGGCCTGAGATGAAGATCACTGATTTTCTTCCATCCATCAATTATCATGAAAAACATTAAGAACACGGTGTAGGTAGGGAAGAACGTTCCCTTTCTCTACTCAAATAAGTAAATATCTTCAACATCACTTAGATGCCACATGACCTCAAGGAATCCAATCCTCAGTGGTACATCCCTAAGGAGTATATGGGTTGTTTGTCTTGTTCCATATATCCTGATGACTATGAAATCCTAATAAGGGATTACATCCCCCCAATTGTGATTTATTTTCAAACCAGACCTCCTCTCCGCCAGTCTTAAGAAATCATGTGGTTCAATTGGAATCCTTGGCATATCTAAAACTAGAGCTCTTTTAAATGTGGAGGTAAATATGTTTGTGGAAATGACAAAACTATCTTTTTACTCATGCCTATCTAACAATGGAGTCCACAATTGAACTGACATCTCTATACCATCCACCATTATTTTGAGCTCCATATCATTACTAAAGAATTTTGCACCATTGTATAGGAACATATGCATAAATAAAGAATACCACTAGAACCTGACAACATATTGTCCATTCTTCAATGCTACTAAACACTTATGTATCTCTTCTAACAAGTAGAAAAATCATACAAGGTGTTGATGTTGGGATGATGAATATTGGAAGTCATATACATTAATGCAATTGGAATGCTTGAAGATAGATTAAACCTTTAAATCTGACATAAGGAGTAAAATGTATTTTGGAAATAGTTGACAAAATAATTGATAGGAAAAGGTTCCTTATCAGGTGGTCCCAATACAATTCTACCTTTCCCCTTTCCTATTGATGCCAAGAAGTGAGCTAGCACTTAGACTTTGAATGTAGGTCTCACTTTATCATACTCTTCCCTTAGTTTCTTGTCATCAATCTATACCATGTCAGTGCTCCATTTTTTCAATTTAAAGACTTCTACAATTTCATCTTTTGTAACACAAACCATCTCCTACCCAGAATGGGTTTTGACTACCCTAAAAATAGGGTCATAATTAGCAACAACAACAGTGAGAAGATCAATGTCCAAATCCATGTTTGGGACAACCAATTTATCCATATCCAACCTCCAGGGGTTGCAAATTAGAATGTGGGCATTCTTGTTACCAAACCACCCTTGGAAAAGTGTCCACCCAATGTATGGTTGTGTAGCATCCTTAATGGTACATTTTTTTTTACAACACCATCTGTAACTCCAGGGCCATGAAAAATGGGTTTCCCTAACTACTTCTCATTTTTTGACAATGGAAATTGGTCAAGAAATTTTTGGACCAAGGGACTTACCTTTGGCTTAGAACCAAGGAGTTGGACCTTTGGTGCCATATCTAATGAGTAATTGGACCTAGGGATTCACTAGTTTAGACTAGGGCTTTTAGGTTTCAAATGAAGAATTGATGAAAAGAGTGGCTAAAATCACAAATTTACAAAAATCTAGATGAACAAAAAACCTTAAAATAATCTCAAACTGGAAACCAAATGACAACAATTGTAATTGAATGAAAACAGGTAAGTAATTTCTAGTTCAATAAGTGTGAACTTTACTTACTGGTTTGTATCATGGAAAACCCTATTTTTTAGGTTGTCAAATGCTTTAAATGCTCTATAACAACTTTCAAATTCCTTAGAAATGCTTTGTAATCAACAAAAAAGCTTTAAATGAAGCTTTTATGGTGAATAAACCTCTCGATTCAGCAAAAAAACATCAACTACGCCATTACTGCTCACTCGCGTGAACCAAAATGGCTCCATGATGTCTTTTTTAGTAAATTTGAATTTCCACCATAGATCTCATCATGATGTGGATCAATGCGCAGCCAAGATGTGGTCAAAACAATTTGAACTTTTTCTTTCTGCTTAGTCAACATTCACTAGGCCCAATCTCTGCCATATGGGCATCCTTTTTGTTGGCATCGTGGACCCACCATGCTTTACAAGCCACAAGAGAATCCACATGGCAGTCACCCACTAGCCCTTTAGAATCTATAGGGTTTAGATCAATGGTTGCAGGCTAACATGCCATGACCTAGATCAACCCAACAACCCTTAATATGTGTGTCCTTTAATCTCCAAGCCTAGTGCTCCAATAGTTAACTTTCCTTTATGATGGACGGTCAAGATTAAAACATCTCATGGAGAAATTTTGCACATGCACTTATTTCTCTTTTGTAGCACACCTTTTAACACTACCATAATCACTCAAAGTATTTCAACAAATATTTCAATGCCTTCTATAGTCCTAAGGACAGTGGTTATGGTGCTATGTGGTGCTTGCCCGCCATCCCTCTGAGAGCTAAATCTGATAGTGGGTCCCTCGCGGGTTGGTGGGGAATGGTCGAGATCAAACCATAAGATTGCATCTGAGCCATTGATTCCATAACCTTTCATCATTGATGCTTTGAAGTGTTGGTAGGACTTGCCACAAGGATGGATAGGTGTCACCTGCCCGCCACCCCACTGGTTCTTTTATCAGATTATTTTATTCCTATGGGCTGGTGGGGAACCAATAGGATGTATTTGGTGCGACCCGACAACCATTTCATAAGCATTTTAATAGACATGTGCGCTAAGTGATGACTCAAAAGGGGTTGTTCGCTAGGTCGATAAGGAAAAAGACTTTAGGCATTATTATAAAGTTGGACTTACGATAAATGGTAAATATTTAAAGATTTTTAAACCCATTTCTTTTGATATGTTTTAATATAATCCAACGAGCAGTGACCAGTATACTAGGTAATAGGGGCCAGTAAGCAAATGACAACCTTAGTTATAACTTGAGGAACTGGGAACTGGCTAGCACAAGTCAACTACAAATTAGATTTATCCAAGGGTTTTAACACTTAGGATTTTTCTAAGGGGTTTAGGGCAAAAACAAAACCCTAGATGGAGGCAAAACCAAAACCCTAGACCACATGACACATCCTAGACTAGAAATGACAACCAAATATGCATCAAATATCAATGGAATACAAAAAATTTCAAGGGTTCCACTAGATCATTTATGCCCTTCATGATGACAAAGCTTGGAAATTCCCTATTTGACATTGTATCACTTTTTATTGAATCTTATCAGATGACCTACGTGGAAGGGGATTAGGATTCAAACCCTTCTTAGTATGAAAAACTCAATCCAAATCAAGGGAATTTGTGAAAAAGTGTTTGGAGAGCTTGGGAAGCCATGCGACATTGACTTCTCAATGATGGTTTTAGATTTCATAATGGGCATTCCATTAATCAACATAGTATCTAGTCATATCCCATTTGTATGATCATGATCACCCTTTAGCAAGATTGTTGTGGGTTTGTGCATTGATTTTTCACAAGAAATGAATTAGAAATCTATAGTATCTTTTATCCATCAAGCTAAAGCCAAGTTTTACCTTTCTAATCAAGATCATGAAACTTTTGATATAGTTATGATGATAGTTTTGATCAATATGATTAACAATATTAATATCAATTCTTGCAGGGCTTGGTGAAAATATTGGAAGTGGTTTCCAAACACAACATTCCAAAATTACAAACCATCACAAGGATGTTCTTAGCTCTCTCCCTAGTTTCCCATGATTCCCACTTTGAAATAATGGTGGCATTTGCAATCATCATCTCTATTTGACAACACATTTTCACATAATTTGGTCACTTATTTTGGAGCCCAAATTGGCTCATTTTACTTGGTGTATTATTTTTCAAAGGCTTCTCATTGGCTCTAGTTTATTGCATTTGGGGGGTTTTGGTCCTCATTTCCCATTTTGTGTGTAGTCAGAGTCTTTCAGGTACCTATTTTGGTTTCGTTCTAGAGCTCAGAATGTTTGAACTCGGGGACACGATTGTTTCAAAACCTTCAAACCATACCCCTTTTCATGGAATGTGGTTCTTTGAGGGGAATGAACTTGTCCCTCATAAAAGCAACTAGATTTAGCATACTTTCATGGTGGAAATTCTCTTTAGCATTTGAAAATATAGAAATTTGACTATTATTTCCAATTGTTCTATTGATTAACATGTTTTTGTTTTTACTAAAGCTATGATTTGCTTAAATATTTTACAATAGATTCAAATGCATGCCAACAAGGTTGGACTTGAGATGACCCATTTGTAAGTGTGACAATAGTGGAAATGCCCCTTGTATAGTTTCTAGAGTTCCTTGGTCTCCCTCTTCTTCCAGGGGCCACTCATCTTCTCATGGGTGATTTTTTGGATGCAACCTTTCTACTTGAGGTTCCCTATAGACTTGCTCCTAGGTTTCTCCTATAGGTGGAAGAAGGGATAGTATTCAATAGGGTTTGTTGCAACTTGCTTTTCAATGCTCCACCTCCTTGCCACCAACATGAGGAACTTTTGGGTGGCCTATTAGTTGCTATTCAAGTTGGTCTAATTCTAGCAAGTTTTCTCAACTAGCTCTTGCTATTTTTCTTCCTTGTGAAGAAGAAGAAGAAAATAGAGATACATATAATGATGGCTGGAACACTCCATATATGTTTTTTATGCTCTGAGCCTTAGACCCATAAGGACTCTAGGGGTGTGACCTTTTTCACTCACTTTTTATCTGCGAATATGTATAAAATGATTTTGTAAATGATAATAGACAATTATTCATTTAAAAAGAATTATTTCAAATTCAAATCTTCCCCCTATTTAACTTGTCGTTTACAACTATTCTTAAAGATTACCTAACTTGTCAATTAAAAACCACTTTGAATTAGTAAAAATAGTATATTGTCAATGTAATTGGTCTACTAATAAAGTTTAATGATGCTGCATAAGTCTGCGAAGGATCAAGGCTTGCTGAGTGCAAGACCCCCACATCATAAGAGATGAAGATGGTATTTTACCTCTAGCGACTTTGACATAATGAATGTCCATCGATCCTTAATTGTTAGTTGAAAAAGTTTCAATCTAAGACTTGTGTTCTCATGAATTTGATATAAAACGTTGAGTAATTTCTTTCAAACCAATCCACGTTTGACATAACCAGTAACATCTCCTCCACAGTATCTTAGAGTCCTGCCCTCACCTAACCTCAATGACTTCCAAGCACAATAAAGAACTTCCCATCCTCGCCTTTATGTACGCCCTCAAAACATTACGCGTGTAACTGAGGACGACTTTTGTGGGAGCAGGACAGCCCAGTCTGTGAACCGTAGAACGACCTGCACAGGAGGCGAATGTTTCATTGGATTGGAAAATGTCTCAAGTCGTGATTTCTAGAATAAAGTATTTCGGAAGCTTGGCGTGCCTTGACTTGATGGGAGTTCTGACCTTGCCATGTTTCTTATTCTTTGAATCTTCCTCCTCTTTCCCGCATCGCTCACAACGCTGTTGAAGACAACATTTAAGTTTGATGAATTTAACGGCTTGGCCTTGGTTTTATATGGAAATGCTTAAATACAATCCAAATTCATTTACTACGCCGGTTGACTACCCCTCCCCCCCAGTCTGAATCCTCACGGGTGTTTGTGGTGCAGTTTAAGTAAAGGAGGTTCAATGAAACCTAACATTCACATATCTAAATCACATATTAAGAAGAAGTAAAAACAAAATTGTTTCCTAATACATTATTATTTTTATTTTATTTTTATATAACAGGGGTGTGCCCACGACCCAGTCTAATCTTGGGTATCTAGGGTGAGCTAGGGTGAGACTAGTCTCTTGAGGGTGGGATCCGTCGCCCACAATAAGTCTCACCTCTTAAATCCGGAAGGAGAGTCAATTAATACACAAATTTGTGTTTAAGGCTTATAATACATTGAAAAACGTTTAAAATTGATTATATATAAATATTTATAAAGAATTAATATTTATTAACCCTCCAACTAAAACCTTAAAAAGGTAATAGATATATGATACTCTCATTGAAGATGAGTTACTATTCTATTCTTTTAAGTATATGAACAAAAAAATATATAAAATGACAAATTTTGAGATTCTTCAATAGAAAATATGTAAAATGCAATTTTAAATAGTTAACATATACTTTACTTCTAAAATCATGTATAGCATTTAAATGGTAAAAAAAAATAAAAAATATATATGACAATCACCTTAGAAAAGGTAATAGGAATAAAACAAAAAATATTATCACATTTACTATTGTTAATTATAATGTGAGAGATTCAAATCATGTGTTGCAATATATAGAGATTTGCAAAGAGTCTCTAGTCTCTAAGGGTTCTATATATGGCATTTCCCTTTGACTTCACTTACATTGTTTGATGTCATTATTTTCTTATGTTTAAAATAATTTTATTTTCATTGTTGTTTTTACCTTTCAATAAATTTTGAAGCTAATACTAATTTTCTATAATTTAGTTTTCTTACAACTTAGTTTTCTTCGTGAAAAAAGAGATTAGTCAACTAGATATTTAGTTTTCAGCCATTAAAATTAATACTTCAAACTTTAAACTCCTTTGTTTTAAATATATTTGATCATTTATGTTAGGTGAAAATATATTTAAAAAGTTTATTTAAGTTTTCAAATTTTCTATTTCAATTTAAATTCTTTTAATTGATTTTCTTTTCTAGTTTAAAATTTATAAATTGTAAATAAATTTTTTTAGGGAGAAACATATAGATTATTTGTAGAAATAAGGAGAAAGAATTGGAGACAAATACTTATATTTTTAATACAAATAGTTAATAAAGGTGCTAAAGATTTTCTTATTAGGTTACATGCATAAAAATGATGTAACCACAAATACAAGAGAAATTGTCAATATGAGAATGTGATAGTCATTCATAGATAAATGATCATATGTGTGTCTAGATTATGCAATTTTTAGAAGTGAAGTTCCCATCGAAAAATTCCTAGGTATTAAAACTTTTGTTTTTGCATGGTCCTTGGGAATCTAAAGTGCATTCTAAATATTGTAAGTGAGGAAACCTAATCTATAATGGTTTTCATGAGTTAATATTTTATGGTTGTGGTTGTTTCTCAAATTATTTTTTCCTTTGATCATTTAGGATATTTTTTTATCTAGTTTCATTGGGATGTCGACATATATATGGAGAATATTTTAGTATCTATTCAAATTCAAAGTCACAATAGGAGATATTTATTTTTCAATGTTATTGAAGGAATCCACTCTTACATAACAAAAATAATTAAAAAAAAAGTCTTTTTGAATGCAAGCTTATAACTAATGGACTTTGGAAAAAATATGATGAAGCCTTATATAATATGTAACTTCAATAAATATAGTTGAGTAACTAGATTTATGCCAAAGTTTTAAGTGCCCTTACCACCCTCTCGGTTCTCACTCATTAGGTGAAATAATTGTCTTTGTTATCACTAAAAATAGATTAAAGTGGAATGTGGATAAAACAAAGAAATTTTGTCCACACATGGGGCAAGTGTTGAGTGAAGAAAAAATATTAACATGAATGGGTACCCATTTTTTTTAAAAAGATACTTATTTAGTATCAGGTACCTGAGCCTTAAAATAAACTAGTAACTATTATGATTTGGGATCCCAATGTAAATGTGTACCTATTTTGCAAAAGCATATATTTTTACATTATTGCAAACTCATTTTTCTAGTAGTTGTAAGAGGTTGATAGAAACCAAGAATAGGTACCCACTTGGCCACCTATTGTTAACTCCTCCTACCAACCTTGCACCTTTTGAAGGCCTCCAAGTAGGTGCTTTTACTTTTTTAATATATTTTTTTTTCGTTAGGGTTTAAGTTTTATGATAAATATATTTTAGGGTTTATGTTTCATGTTTATAAATGAAACCTTTAATTATGAAAATTATTGTGTCTCATTTGAACTAGTATGTATCATGTGTAAACCCTAAATAATAAATCTCAAATCATAAATAATAAATCTCAAACCCTAAAGAATAAATCTAAAACCATAGAAAATATAAAATTCAAATTATCAACCCTTAGATAGATCAAATCCCTAAAATTGATCCTAGTTTCAATCCTATGCTTGCTTCATACCCATCTAAAATGCATCTATCCACTACATCCTCCCAATACTACTTGGCCATAAACTATAAACCTATCCATCTATCCATCACCAATCTTTAATCAACTTATGACCTCTACTACTTAATATCTCTATATCAAGACAAAAAGTACATTAAGACTTACTAAAATTACCTATTGGATCTCTAACTACCTCAAGACCTTCTTTACACATGGATAGGATTAATATATGTATATATATCCTATTTTCAAACCTTCCCCATATGTTCTAGCACATAAGTGCTTGATTCTCCTTATGAGGGAGCACATGGATGTCTTGTAATCTTGTCCTCTCTATAGGAAGTAAGTTAGGTAGTCATTTTATATCACCATTTCCTCTAAGATTGTTGAATGTAAGAGAAATGCTTTAAATACTAATACTATCTAGACTATACTAAAATAATTTAGAATTCATAAACTTGATCAACCCAGCCACTATTATTATATTATAGATGATTGCTTTGATAGAAAGAACATCTATAATAAATAATAATGACCTAGAATAAATTAAAAATGTAGAATCTATAAAATTACTAATTTTACTATGATTGTTATTATTATTTCAAATGTCATGTTATAAATTTTAATTTGAAGATCAAGAGGAATATAGAAAAAATCATTTTCACTATAGATTAACCTCATATATGTAGAAATGTGAGAATTGTTAAATAAAGATTAAATTATCTTGGTGATTGACAAAGATTTGACAATAAGACCTGAAAGGAAGAAGCCATGGACTAGGGAATTGAGGACTATGAAAGTGGATTTTAAGTTTAGATCTCTAGTCTAGGGTGCCCTAGGCACCCTTGTCCACTCAGATTAGGCTCAAACCTGAAACATGGGTGCACACATATCTACTTTATTCATATTTGATCATTAAATTTGGTTACGAGTTTCTAGATTATCTATATTCATATCAAATTAATGCATTTTTATAATTAGATAGTTGCATCATTGCATTTCATCATAATTACATTTTCAAATCACCCAACCCAATCCACCCCACAAAAAGGGACTTTTTGATCAAGGAAATTGGTTGACTCACCTTTTAAGTTGTAAGTTAATCTCATGTCCTCACTCATCTTTAATTCACCAAGTTTTTGTTAGAGAAAATGTGACTAACACTTATTGAATCCTAAGGTTCTCACTCTTCCCACCAGAACATTTTGGTGAACCCAATTGATTTATATTATAAACCTTTTGAAATTTGAAGTATATCATCTTACATATGAGATTAAGACTGCATTGTTTTACATCCACCATTATATAAAAAGTGGGATTTTATATCATATTGCATCCTAAGTTCAAATAGGTTTAATTTTAGTCATCTTAGGTCAGATATACATCTTAATTACATTTACAAATCTACATTAGGTCACCATAGATTTGAAATCAAATATGAAAGTGTTCATTGCACTCATTTAGGCATTGTGTATATCATCAAAAAGGTCAAAAGTGTATTGTTTTGTTGCAAAAAGACATCAAGATCTTCATTTTTTAGATTAGGATCAATCAATAGCTCCACTTTAGATCTCAAAATTTTATTGTGAATTTAATTTTATGGTTTGAACATTTCAAAAAATTGATTGCATATTTGTATTTTGTAATGCATAATCATAAACTAGTCAAATTATGGAAAATTTACTATGATATTGCTATTAAGATTCAATCGTGTTGTTTTACGAGTCAAACTCATTGACCCATGTTTCTTGAGCAATCGTTTACAAGAACACATCTCTCATGATAATGAATGGTCCACTTAGCACTCATTGCATCTAGGTGATGCTCACAAAGGTGAAGCACTGGGCCTTCTCAGGAGGTCGCCCATCCCAATACTACTCCATCTCAAGCGTGCTTAACCATAGAGTTTTTTCACCAAGGTTAAGTCCACCTAGCTTGCAACCCCATTTTTTAAACCTTTAGCAATTGTTCTGACTTATGAACCATTCATTATAGATCTCCTTTAGCTCATCAATTGATAAGTAGGAGATATTTTCCACACTGTGTCAAATTTTGATATTGCTATCAAGATTCAACCGTGTAGTTTTACGAGTCAAACTCATTGACCCATATTTCATGAGTAGTGGTTCATAAGAACCCATCTCTCGTGATGATGAATGGTCCACTTAGCATTCATTACATCTAGATGATGCTCACAGAGGTGAATCACTAGGCCTTACTAGGAGGTCACCCATCCTAGTACTACTGCAACTCAAGTGTGCTTAACCATGAAGCTTTTCCCTAAGGTTAAGCCCACTTAGCTTACAAACCCATTTGAAAAACCTTTAGCAAGTGTTATGCCTTGAAGGATTATGTAAAGAAGACAACAAATTTATGGAGAGGCATGCCACAAATTTTGAAGCATCTTGGTGTAGAACATGTGGAAAGAAGAATTATTTTGAAGATAAAAAGAAAGAATTGCTAAATTTTATCAACCTTCATCAAAGTTTTTATCAACAAGAGATAGATGCAGCCAATACTCTTAAAGAGTGATTGTAGTTTATTTACTGTTGTTTTCCTTTCTTGCTATAATTTCTTGTTGGTTTTTTGATGATTGGCTACTGATTTTGATTGTTAATCATTTAAGAAAAATTTTGTAATAGGCTTTCGGGTCCCTTTAGAACCTATTTTACCATTAATCAAAAACACATAGAAAGCCTATTATTTACCAATTTTTAATGTAGATTAGAATCTTATATCTATATATAATTTTTAACGATTTTTGTGCTTTAATGTTGAAGGTTGAAGAGAAAAAAGAATTAATGAATATATACACTAATTAATATAATAACATAGATAATACAACATAACACATTTTAATTGTATAATCGTGGATTGTGATAGTAAAAAAAATATTCAGATGATAATACACCTAATAATGTACATGTCACAAAATATAAATCTATGAATTCTAACAATGTGTAAAGCATAAACATATAGATTTGTATTTTTTTAATATTTAAGAATAATATATTTAAAATATTAGTGCTACAATCTAAAAGTGTTATCAAATGGGTAATAGAAAAAATATTTATAGCCTTATTCACCAAATACTACATGAAATGCCTTTGCAATAAAAAAAATCAAGTGCACCATTTAGAAATGGGGCTATAAATATTTGTCTATTGACAATTTGCTAGTACATTCTAGTACTATTACTAGTTTAAGATCTTTCATATTAATTTTGGAATGCTTTTTATTTGTTCCAAAATAGCTTCCCAATTGTTTATATAGATACACCAATTATGTTCCTTCTTTCTTAACCAATTCTTTTTCTTTTTCTTTTTTGAACATAATTTTCACCCACTCATTTTATTACATGCCTCCACTCCAACAATTTTTTTGTCTTTATTCTTTTTAGTAAACATTGTTCAAAAATATTGAAAAGAAAATAACAAACCACTCAAACTAATCAATTTTTGAAAAAAAATATTTAAGAAATAATACAATTATATATTTTGTTAACTTATAACTTACTAGTGATTTTATTCTTCATTAATAAAAGGAAAATAACAAAATAATTTTTTCCCATCTTAAAAAACTCAAACAAAAAAACCAAAAAAACCAAAAAAAAAAACTCTTCATATTTGACCATTCCACTTTAAAACCTTTCAAGATTTATCATTCTACTCTGAAACCCTTCACACTTCAGAATTACACTTAATGTGATTAATTAATCAGTATTAATACCAAATAGATTTAAAATATTAAGTTATATAACTTAAAAGCAATTACAGAAGCCATATGTTAATATCCCAAGGCACATAATGATATAATTCTTCCCATTCATACTTATTGTTCACTTAATTTTTAGGAAAATAAAATGACAAGCAAAGTTATAGCGGAGTATTTACTATATCTCAAAAATGCAGTCAGCAGTTGAGGGGACAACCTCGCTGCCATGAACTTCAAGTGTGAACACAAAAAGTTATGATTTATTTCAAAGCAGTCGTCAAGTATTTACGACTATTGAACCTATTGCATGTTACACAGAACCGATTTCTCCGTGAGAAAAGGGAAGCGGAAGAAAGGGCAGAAGTGAATCTTGGGCGTCAAGTATTTGAGCCAGTTGCCTCATGCCAGGTCTTGCTTGCGGACGAGGATCACAACATAGGATTGCCAATTTCAACACACGTTCCATCTCATCGTCAACGTAATCACCGCCGAGCACGGGATCGGCTGCGTCGGTCAACCGGTTGTTCGCATAGAGCATTCGCACCCAATCCACCAATACGATTTGGGCAGCATCAATAGGCCGTCTTCCACAAGCAACCTCCAACATCACTACGCAAAAAGCTGAACACGTCCGTGCTGGTAGTCGCTTTTCCTGTGTTAATGTATTCCGGGGCGATGTACCCCGGTGTCCCCACTAAGCGACTTGTGTGCGGGTTTTCATTATGTTCATACAGACGAGCAAGCCCAAAATCCCCTAACTTTCCATTGAGCTCCGAATCCAATAAAATGTTGCCGGATTTGATGTCTCTGTGTACTACCGTTTGCTCCCATTCTTCGTGAAGATACAGCAATCCAGCTGCCACATCCTTCAGAATTTTGAACCGTTGCGGCCATCGGAGCACTGCGTCCGGATTCTCGAAGATCAGTTTGTCCAGACTTCCATTGGGCATGTAATCGTAAACTACAAATAACTGTTTTTCTCGCCTGCAGTAGCCTCTGATTTGCACAAGATTCCGGTGCTTGAGACGACCCAAACTAGAAATTTCTGCTACAAATTCCTTTACACCTTCCTGACAGATAGATTTAACCGCAACTTGGAGCCCAGTAGCAGGAAGAACACCTTTGTAAACACGACCGAATCCTCCAGAGCCCAAAATTTGGTCGTCTCTGAATCCTTTTGTTGCAATATACAGGTCTCTGTAGTTGTATCTGTGAGGTCAATACCCAGCCTCCCATTCTTCAGCAAAATTCCTGCGCTGTCTTCTCTTCAACCACAGGAGAACACCTACAAACATTACCCAGATGACAAATGTGAGAATTGCACTAACACCAACTATCAGTCCAATGTTTAGGTTTTGGTGTGGAAAGAAAGAAGGAAGATGAGTCGTATCCAGGAAAGAAGCTTCTCCATTTGTACTGAAGCTCCAAGCAAGAATATAATGGTCTTCAACATAGATTCCTGTAGCCGCAGAAAAACCCACATACATTTCTTCTTCAACAATGGCCGACAGACTGAAGTTTTTCAGAAATATAAGTGGTTTTCGCGGCCGAAGCGAACCGGCTTGTACGATGGTAACATTAAGCTCTCGTTGAAGATGATCATAATCAATCCAAGCTTGAATGTTCTGTCCATTGTTGAGATCCAAATCTCGGAAATCTTTGTCAACCCAATAACCTGCAGGCTTGGACTCCTCAGAGGTGAGTTCGTTGATATCCACACCCACGTGATTGTCGTTGATGTCTTGGAATTCCTCGTTCTTGATTGTGTCAAACTCGACAGCGAACAGATGATTGTAGGGCTGTCCGTTGCTCGAAAGATTAAACAAACCCAGATACTGAGTTGTTAAAACCCCGACAGGTGACTTGTGAGGGGTCATGATAAAAGCCAACACTAAGCTCTGACCGGTCAATAGTTTTTTTGGCCTTTTGCGTTTTCCGTTTACTTTCACCGTCACCGTTGGAGTGAGATGTGTTTGTCCTGCAGCATTATCACATCATCTGTCAATAGTACTGTGCCCGAGCAGCAAAGCCGAGACATTACCCTCAGGAGCAAATAGCGGCTGCCTTCGTAACTACTTACAACAGCTGCTGCCTTCATAATTTATAATTTATAAAACAGTTTGGATTTTACAATAAATTTATTTTTAATATTAAAGATGACAGTAAATTAAATAAAAATAATTAATCTTTATTGTTATATAAACTATTATTTATATAAAATATCTAACATTTTTTTATTTTTGTATTTTTTCATATTGATTTTGTAAGCCCTTCAATATTATATCAAACTAAAGTTTAGTTTTCTTTCTTATAAAATCTTTTAATCAATTTATTTTTTCAACTTTATTAAAACTCTTATAACATCTTTAATTTTTTAATGATAATTAAATGCTTTATGACTTTAATAATTTATAGATTAAAATATTACATATTATTATTTGCTTTATGAATTATTTTAGAATGTATTTGCATTATTGACTATTGTATAAATTTATATAAAAATAGGCTCTATAAATAAATTTAATATTTATTTTAATTTTAATTTGAAATAGATATTTTTAATTAAATTTATATCTAACCAGCCAATGTATTAGGATCCAACATTGAAAATATGATAATGGATTAAAACTTTAATAGTATAATTAATTTACAAGCCTTAAATATCTTAATGGATTACCTTAATATAGTATATCCATTAATATTACATAGAAGATGTATCCAACATTTAACAATATTGGTTATAATGCTGGTGTCATACTATAGTAAATTAATGGATTAAATATTTAATAGAATTATTGTAAGGTTATTATTTTCATTTATTTTTAAGGCTATTATGGTATAGATTTAGTATTTAATAGATTTTAATAATTTTAAATAAATGTTGGATATTTTATATAAATAAAGTTTATATGGGATTAATTAATAGTTAGTTTTGGAAATATGTTTTTGATAAAAAGTAAGGTAATGGTTCAAGGTATTTTAATGATTGTATAAAACCATCTTCTATGTGTCTATTAAAGGGTTGAGTATAAGATTTGACATTTTAAAATTTGTATAGATTAAAATATTAATATTGTTATTTGTTTTATGTATTATTTTAGACTATATTTACATTATTGACTATTGTATAGATTTATTAAAAAAAAATCTCTATAAATAAATTTAATATTTTTCAATTTGAATTTGAAATAAACATTTTTCATTAAATTTATATCTAATCGGTCAATATATTAGGATCCAACATTAAAAATACAATAATGGATAAAAATTTAATAGTATAATTAATTTACAAGTCTTAAATATGAGAATGAATTACCTTAATATAGTATATCCATTATTATTACATAGAAGATGGTATCCAACATTTAACAATATTGGTTATCTTAATGGAGTCATACTATAGTAAATTAATAGATTAAATATTTAATAGAACTATTGCAAAGTTATTATTTTTATTTATGTTTAAGGTTATTATTATATAGATTTAGTATTTAATAAATTTTAATAACTTTAAATAAATGTTGGATATTTTATATAAATAATAGTTTATATGGGTTAATTAATAGTTAGTTTTGGAATTATGCTTTTAATAAAAAGTAAGGTAATGTTTCAAGGTATTTTAATGATTGTATAAAACCATCTTCTATGTGTCTATAAAAGGTTTGAGTAAAATATTTGATATTGCATTCCTCAATGGTTAAATTTCCAAAGAATTTTTATCATTAAAAGGTTACATATTGTTATTTACTTGATGCATTATTTTAGAGTGTATTTGAATTATTGACAATTGTATGGATTTATTAAAAAAAAGCTCAATAAATAAATTTAATATTTTTAAATTTGAATTTGAAATAAATATTTTAATTAAATTTATATCATGTATTAAGATCCAACATTAAAAATATGATAATGAATTAAAAGCTTAATACTTAGTGGATATTCATATTCATAGGGGTGTGTAATGCCCTTGCTTTGTACTTCTTTCTTTTAGTTTGAATAAATTTTTACCATTCTTTTAGTTTAAATCTATACAATAATAACCTTAAAAATAAATTAAAAATAATAACATTACAATAATTCCATTAAATATTTAATCCATTAATTTAGTAGATAATATGACACGACTAGTATAACCAATATTCTTAAATGTTGGATAAATCTTCTATGTAATATTAATGGATATACTATATTAAGGTAAACCATTAAGATATTTAAGGCTTGTAAATTAATTATACTATTAAATTTTTAATCCACTATTATATTTTTAATGTTGGATCCTAATGCATTGGTGGTTAGATATAAATATGTAATCCATTAATTTAGTAGATAGTATGACACCATTAGTATAACCAATATTCTTAAATGTTGGATACATCTTCTATGTAATATCAATGGATATACTATATTATGGTAAACCATTAAGATATTTTTAATAATTCCATTAAATATTTAATCCATTAATTTAGTAGATAGTATGACACCATTAGTAGAACCAATATTCTTAAATGTTGGATACATCTTCTATGTAATATTAATGGATATACTATATTAAGGTAAACCATTAAGATATTTAAGGCTTGTAAATTAATTATACTATTAAATTTTTAATCCACTATTATATTTTTAATGTTGGATCATTGGTGGTTAGATATAAATTTAATTAAATATCTCTTTCAAATTCAAATTCAAATGGATATTAAATTTATTTATAGAGCTTTTTTTTGATAAATCTATACAATAGTCAATAATGCAAATACATTCTAAAATAATGTATAAAGCAAATAACAATATGCAATATTTTAATCTATAATTTCTTTTTGAAAATTTAACCACTCAGGAATATCAAATCTTTTACTCAGTCTTTTAATATAAATTTAATCCATGATTCAATGTAAACTCGTATTACAAATATTATACTATTGAAGTTTTAATCATTATTATACTATAAAGCATTTAATTATCATTAAAAAAATTAAAGATGTTAAAAGAGTTTTAATAAAGTTGAAAAAATAAATTAATTAAAAAAATTTATAAGAAAGAAAAATAAACTCTATTTTGATATAATATTGAAGGATGAGTATTTTCATCTTACAAAATTAATATGGAAAAATACAAGAATAAATTTTTTTTTAGATATTTTATATAAATAAAAGTTTATATAACAATAAAAATCAATTATTTTTATTTAATTCACAGTCATACTTAATATTATTTATAAGGAAGAAAAATAAACTCTATTTTGATATAGTATTGAAGGATGAGTATTTTCATCTTACAAAATTAATATGGAAAAATACAAGAATAAAAAAAATGTTAGATATTTTATATAAATAAAAGTTTATATCACAATAAAAATCAATTATTTTTATTTAATTCACAGTCATTCTTAATATTAAAAATAAATTTATTAAAATCTAAACTGTTTTCTAATTATAGATTATGAAGGCAGCGGCTGTTGTAACTAGTTACGAAGGTAGCGGCTATTTGCCCCTGAGGGTAATGTCTCGGCTTTGCTGCTCGTGCACAGTACTACTGACAGATGATGTGATAATGCTGCAGGACAAACACATCTTACTCCAACGGTGACAGTGAAAGTAAACGGAAAACGGAAAAGGTTAAAAAACTATTGACCGGTCAGAGCTTAGTGTGTGACACTTAAGCCCAGCCCAGGTAGAGGGTATAAAGCACGACCAAACACGTGCTGTGATTGATTAGTGAGGGAGACGCCATTGGAACGAACTGAAGCATTTCCGAATAAATCAAGGGTTGAGACATTGATTCGAGTCAAGGTAAAACTTGTATGGGTTTCTGCAGCGCCGAGGACGACGAAGACTACGAGGACAAGAATCCTTTCTATCCCCATGATGCATTTCAATCTTAACACGACAAGCATTTCAATCGTGGCTACACCATCATCACACGAGGGGAGAGATTTTATTATAAAAAATTGTTTGATTGGTAGGGTTAATACTTAAATTTAACATTTGGTTGGAAATATAAGTCAAACGATATTAAATGAATTGTAATTTCAATACAAGACAGTCAAATAGTAGAGGCCATGAATGAAATGAATTGTAATATCAATATAAGACACTCAAATAATAGAATGAATGTTATGCATCTTTGAATAATTTAAAGGACAGAATTAGGAATTTTTAAGGCATCACATTTTTCATGTGAGAAACTAACATAAAATTTATTTACTATCAAAATTCAAAAAGTATTCTTTTATATTTAAAGGAGAGTAGGAGATAAAATTTTATTGTATAGAATATATATGCATTCAATAAAAATATATCATTTGCGAGATTTGATACGACCTCAATTCATATTTATCTCTCACGATATCCCAACCTCCTCATTAATATGGATTTGACAGAGGGATGTCAGATCTTATTTATCTCTCACGATATCCTAACCTCCTCATTAATATGGATTTGACAGAGGGATGTAGATCTTAGGATCTTGGGCCTTGCCACATACCTTATGGAGTATGTTTCAACAACCAAATTCTGTCAATATACTTAAAAAATTTCAAATCTCGCCAGAAGGTACTCAAGGTGTCACCAAACATGTCCTTTCGATGATCTGCAATCGAGTACATAGATATTCTCTGGAGGGGGTAGATTTATCCTAGATTGATGTCAAATGTAAGTTGTTTTTCCTTTTTTGAAAGCATTACTGGCTGGTGAGTTTTAGCACTAGAAAATTAAATTGCAGAACCTCTCATAGAGTAGTAGCCTTCTTCCTTGATTCGCTTACAGTGCGCTACATAATGGAGACATGTAGGATAAATAGGCGGCTATTTTTTCCAGTCATGCCATGGGAGGCCAAAATTAGAGGCAAGGTACAAACTATGCAATTACACTAAATTTTTTAGGTTTTCGAGATTAACTTACAAATTGACACATACTTATTACTATAATATACTTGACAATAATTAATTTAGATAGTAAATAAAAATAAGTCAATCAGTTAAATTTAAATAAATTTTATAAAATATCAATAATTTTTTTAATCAAAATATTAATTACCCACTTAACAAATCTTATTAATCAATTAAAAAAAACTTAAAATACTTTAACATCACAATGTCCAAAGAAACTATAATTTTGTCCACATGAAGGAACTAAGGAGTGCATCTCCTTCAACATTTAATAACCACCATTGAGAATTATGATCCATATAAAATTAGCCGATTTTCCTTTTATTAAAGCGTCACTTATAAAAAGCAAACGTATTATAATGAAACTACACCCTTAAATAGTAGCGGATACCATATGATTGTAAATCGAAGATAATAATAACTATTTGTATTATAGTGAAGCGAATATGCAACATGATTGCGATCGATGAATAATGATGACAAGAAACTTGACAAGCGAGAGAAAACAAACACGTCACTACAGAGGAGAAAAATCAAGAGAGACCGAGTCCGTGTAGGACTAATCTTCTCAGTAAAACAGGTCCTGAAGAAAGCTACTGGTGAAGGATTTATTCAGGGACGAATAGTATCGCCTGTAGGCCATGACTGAGAGATGGTGCAGACACGCCGAGCTTGACCTAAATCTCTCTTCCCGAGGAAGAATTGGAGGGCCAAGTATACGAAGTTATACCTGTATCACTATTGTACAAGCAATTGTCCATTCCAAACGAAATTGGAAAGGGAAAGAATTCTGGAATAGATTCCTCGCCTTCAAGTATTCGGACTACTTGTCTAATGGAAAGTCGTGCTTCTGCTTTGGTATTACAGCATAGCAGTCCTAATATAAGCACCTGTTCCATCTCCTCTTCGGCAAACTCACCATCAAGATTGGGATCGGCTGCATCGATCACTCTATCGGTTGCATAGAGCTCGCGCACCCAGTCTATCATAATTTCTTGCGAATCACAGAGAGAAGGATCAACAGGTCTCCTTCCGCATGCAACCTCCAGCATGAACACGCCGAAGCTGAATACATCATTGCTAGGAGTGGCCTTCTTGTGTGTATCAACTCGGGGGCTATGTAACCAATGGTGCCCACAACACGGCTAGTTTGTGGGTTTTCATTATGCTCATACAAACGAGCAAGCCCGAAATCCCCTAGCTTTCCCCGAAGCTCCGAATCCAAAAGAACATTGCTGGATTTGATGTCTCTGTGCAGCACCTTCTGCTCACACTCCTCGTGAAGATACAGCAATCCTGCAGCCACGTCCCTCAGAATTCTATGCCTTTGAGACCAGCCTAGTACTGTCTTTCGTTTCCCAAATATCATCTTATCTAGGCTTCCATTTGGCATGTAGTCATAAACTATGAATAACTTTGTTCCCCGCCTGCAATACCCTCTGATTTGCACAAGATTTCGGTGCTGTAAACGACCAAGACTTGAAATCTCTGCTACGAATTCCTTCATGCCTTCAGTGCCGGGTCTGAAAATGAGTTTGATGGCAATTTCCAGGCCATTTGCAGGGATAACTCCTTTGTAAACCCGGCCAAAGCCTCCAGAACCTAAAATTCGGTCGTCCCGGAAGCCCTTGGTGGCAATATGTAAGTCGTTGTAGCTAAATCTGTGAGGCCAATACTCCATTTCCCATTCTTCAATATCATCTTTATACCTGTTTCTTTTCAGTATGATCCAAATAACTGCTGCCCCAAAGCACAAGAAGACCGGAACGACCAAAGCTACAACTATGCCTGGTCTTAGCCATGACTTGGACTTGCTGGGTATTAAGGAAGAGGGAAGATTTGATATGTTTAAGACCGGTGCCGCGCCAATGGTACTGAAACTCCAGGCGAGTATGTTATGGTTTTCAAACATGGTTCCCGTAGCTGCTGAGAATCCAACATACATTTCTTCTTCCAGAATGTTCCACAGAGCCGTATTTTTCAAAGATATCAGGGGTTTCTGTGGACGAGGCGAACCAGCTTCAATAATGGTAACGTTCAGCTCTTTCCTAGGATGGCTGTAATCAATCCAAGCCTGAATGTTGTGTCCATTGTTGAGAGTCAGTTGTTTGAATTGGTCTCCTGTCCAGTAACCGGCAGGCTTAGAGTCTATCGAAGTGAGATCATTGAGATCTACCCCGACGTGGTGGTTGTTGATATCTTGGAACTCATCGCTCTTGCTTGTGTCGAACTCCACTGCAAAGAGATGATTATATGCCTTCCCGTTGGTGGAAAGATTGAAGAGACCGAGGTATTGACCTGCTACAGTTCCCACCGGAGACTTTTGTGGGGTAATGATAAACGCCAGGCCGTGCCCACTTAGTGAAGCCGAAGGAACAATGTTGAACACGAAAGTTGTGCTGAATGTGAGAGAATCTCTCATGCGGACTGGGTGTACGTATAGAGCTCGGCCAAACCCCAGTGGGTCACTCGTGAGGGAGATAAACTTGGACTTTATTGAAGCGTTCCCATAGAAAGCCAGGGCCGAGCCGTTGAATTCATCAAAGATAAATGTTGTGTTCGCTCGCGCAGGAAGCGATGTGGAGAGAACGAGCAAGATTCCAATGATGAGAAACATGGCGAGGGAAGGACGATACTGTTGATTTTGGTCTCAGCGGGAATGGTAAGAAATAATCAATGTGGGTAGGACGACTCCCAATTATATCAGTAGGTACTCTCATCAAGTCAAGACTAAGTTAGGGGTATCTTAGGGGATATGATACTTGTATTTATAGGAGGTTCAAGGGATATGCCCATAGGAAATTAGAAGTAAAATTTAAATGCATTTTAATATTACATAATTAGTTAGTTATATAAGAATAAAATTTAAAATGTGAATTTTGATTTGTATAAATACTTATTCAACAAGTTTTTTCATTTAAAAAAATAATTAAGCCTATAAATATATTTCAACCATGATAATAAAATATCAATAGAAATAAAACCCAAAACATTAAAAACACCTATATACATTTTTTACCGTTATAAACATCATTGAAAAACAAAACAATTTTTTTTTAATATGAAATCCTCACAAGAATCCAATTTCACAAAATAAAATAACAAATATTTCTATAGAGAACCAACTCATAATAAACTCTCTTGTGTTAAAGTATCCTCGACCTACAACTTTGACTTTGGAACATGGGTAGACAAATTTGACCATTTGAATGTATAGGCTCTCATCCACTCTAACACCCAAATACTAGTAAAAAAGGGGTAGAAGAAAAAGAAGGGAGGGAGGGAATCTTTGCAAAGAGACTTTTCTATAAATGGTTTGACAAGGTGTAGAAGTAATTAAAATTTATTGGGAAGCCTAGTTTTAAAAAAGTGAATTTAAAATATAGATCTAAAATATAACATGTTGTTCCTTTTAATATTGTGTAGAAGATAAATGGAGGCTGCTTTTAAGAAACCTGTCCATAGATAAAAGCATGAATCTATAGCAACCTTTTCTAATTGCTTATGTTCATAAATAAATTGTCTCTACTTACCTAGTAGGTTAAGTAGATATTCTATGGAAAAAAAGAGAGTGAAGACTTGGGCATAACCTCTATGCACTTAGTTGAGCGAGGTGTTTATACTCCACCATTCCAATTTTCTTCTATTAACATGTCTCCCCTATGAATTGAAAAGTTGAGCTCGTCTAGACAAAATAATCAATCAATAACAACATTTTTCTGGCATGAATTAGAAAAATAATTATTTTGAGCAAATACGAAGGAAGAGAGCGACAATCTGCACATAATACGAAATGATATAAGAATCTCGTTCATCCTAAGAGCAACCTGGGAACCCAATTCACAAGCTAAATAAAATTGCAAGAAATTGAAGATTTGTAGCACATATATTCTTATGTTTAAGGTACTACTTGTTCATTCACTTTTCCTTTAAATTCATCGTTGTCCTCATGTTCCATCAGACGCACAGGGAACTCCATGAAGACGAAGAAAGCCCCCACTATAGCCCACAACCCTTCAGTGAATGGATGGAGAAACGTCCACATGGAGAAACGTCCACATCCGCCCTGGTACTCTTTTTTTATGGTACCATCATCACCTGACCTGTTTGAGTGAATGGTTAGGTGAATACAGCATTCAAAGAGCAGTTTCAAACGTTCAACAATCAAATTTAGTTTCTATTGCCCAATATGTGATTCTAACATAGAAAACCCTAAATCATCGGCAGTGAGTCCACAGCTACCTTAAATGTGTCATTCTTGTAGCCTAAAAATCGACTAATGAACTCACTAGAATTAGAAGCCCTCTTCCCAATGATTTTTCCACTTACAAATTTTCTATAGCCATTGGGAACTTGTATTGTATCGTCGGGCCATATAACAGCCCCCAGCTTATTTTCTTCCTGGTGCGCAGACCAAAGGCATCTTTTGCCCAAAACCCAACTCTTCTGTTAATGATATCATACTGAGAATTTCAAGATCATAGCTAGCAGCGCCAAATTCTGAGATATCAATCTCCCACTGAAGCAACTCCCTTCCTGTCAAAACCATCATCGAAGTAGGGAAATCCATGTCATTCATGGGAATTTGTCTATTATATCAAATCTTTATATCTTGTGAACGCAAGGTAGCAACTGCAATTGCAATGAGCTTAAGAGAACTGTACGCTTGTATTCCAATTCTATTGATGCCATCGTTTGAAGAGATGAGCCACAACCTCTTCCACAATTTTATTAATAGGGGTGTTGCAATGCTTTTAACTCCCATATTTCTTGCAATTTCTAAAGAGAACAAAATGACAGAGAATCTAAAGAGGAAGCAATAGAATCCGTGACAACCCAAAACATAGCTTTCATTCATTATGTCCAAATCTTGTGCTATGGAGAACATTTTGAGAGCCAAATCAATACTAGTGTGCACGATGAAAGCCCTAACACTACTTTTCTTCTTCAATTCCACCAAGGTTTCCCTGATTTTCTCTGACCTCCAACCAGAAGATAACGCTGCATCCGTGAAATTGTTGCCCTGTTGCTCTAACAATCCTCTTGAAACATTGTATCTGACTTCATCGCTTTTAGAGGTTCAATAGATTTGATAAGATCTGATGCCAAATTTGATTCGATTTAATGATAAGATCTAATTTGATTTGATTTGAAGAGGCAATATATTCTGATTTGATTGGTCCCTGAAAACCAATGCAGTTTACCGTTAACTGTGTAGTTTCAGAGCGTGAGACAGGTATGCCAGGCTCTCCAAGTCCACAATAAAAGCCTACCGGCTAATAAGAATATGTTACATATATAAAAGGGTAAATTTTGATTTTAAAAAATTAATATTTCAAAAAATAATAATATAAATTGATAAAAAGTAATTTTTGGAGTGTTAAATTATGATATTTGTAGATATTTAACTAGTATTTTAATACTAATATTTATCTTTTTCTAATGGTTAAATAATATTCAATCATTTATTTATTGTCTAAAATCATATTTTCACTGTTAATTAATGTCAAATAAATAATACCTTTTATTTAGTTAATTAATTCATTTCAAATTATATCTTTAATTATTTATTCTTCTTGATTATTTATTTAGTTATGTGGCTAACTAAACTTATTTTTCTACTTGCATTAAATAGTTATCAATTAATTATTTAATTAGAAAAACAATCTCCTTTTCTAAATTAAATAATTATCTTTAATTATTTAATTATTTATTTTCCATCATGCATAAATTAAATACTTATTTTTAATTATTTAATTATCTATTTCCCATCATGCATAATACCTCTTTAAACTTCTAAATTAAAAAGTTATCTTTAATTATTTAATTACTCTTTTTTCCTCTCAACATTATCCATTAATATTATTTATTAATTAAATCTTATCTTGCACGTTCCTCCAACAATTAATAAATTATTTAATTAATTATCCTCTCACGCATTACTTTTTCAAATGTAACGACCATTTTCTTCTAGTCAACTGAGTAGCCAATGTTAGTTGACTATCCAATCTATTTGGTTAACTGATCAATTAATTTTCTTAACTAATCAATCTATCTAGTGAACTATTCAATCTAATTAAATTCACTCCCATGCACATCCACTATTCATTGGAGTTAACTCTCCAATTTATTTCCTCTCAATGGACCTTCACCATTGATCTTGATCTTGATTCTTCACCTCTTCATCCCAGTCGTTGATTCATTTTTTTGAAATCTATAAAATCCCCCAAGCTAATGGCTTCGAGGTGGCTACCAAAACCCCTAAGCCATCAAAAGATTTTTGTTGTGTTTTAATAGATTTGGATAGTCGCTGTAGAGCCAATCACAATTTTAGTTGTGTTTTTCTTTATTTTTTGTTGCTAACCTTTAAAATTCATGTGTTTCATTCATCTCTAATAAATTCTACATGTTGAATTTTAGAAAAAGGTTTTTGGGTTTTGTAGATCTTCATTTTTTCTTTCTAGAACAGTTGACGATTTCAAATTTGATGAAAATTTGAGAAAGTTGTTTCTACTTGATAGTTTTGTAATAATTGTTCAAGGGTAAAAAATCATCAGTCTTTTTTCTTTTTTTTCTTCTTTTTTCAAGTTTTTGCAAGTTTATTTCAATAGAATAAGATTTTCCTTCTTACTAATATCTTTTTTACAACTTGTGGCCATTAGAGGATTATCTTTCACAATTTATATTGGTGCTTTAAAATGAATTCACTTTCCTTTGGTTCCCTAAAATTGAACAACTTAACAATTTATATTTGGTGCTTTAAAAATGATTTGCTTTCCTTTGGTGCACTAAAATTGAACAAGAAAACTTGAACATTTTATTTGGTGCTTTAAAAATGAATTCACTTTCTTTTGATGCACTAAAATTGAACAAGAAAACTTGAACATTTATATTGGTGCTTTAAAAATGAATTCACTTTCCTTTGGTGAAATAAAATTAAACAAGACAACTTGAAAATTTACATTTGGTGCTCTTAAAATGAATTCACTTTCCTTAGGTGCACTAAAACTGAAAAATATAACTTGAATATTTACATTTGGTGCTCTTAAAATGAATTCATTTTCTATTGGTGCATTAAAAATTAAAAAAAGAGAACTTGAAACATTTATATATGGTGCATTAAAAACATGGTTACAATCTTGACATTTCAATTTGGTGCATAAAATTGAATGTTTCATCTTTTCTTATTGCAATAACAACCAATTGATTTATAGAATTCTTTGTTTTAAGTCTCAAATATTTGAAGCTTTAAATACTTCACTTTTGGGCTTAAAATCAAATTACAATAAATTGTCTACTATGTCCACTATGATTGGCAAGCGAAGTGTGTATCCTCACCCCTACATCTTTTGATGATCATGGGTGACAAGAAACACTTTGGGCTCTTTGCATATTTTTTTACATCATTACCTTTAGATCGAGCCTACCTTAAAATACATCTCACATTGAAGAACTCAATGTGACTCAAAGCGATATTTCCCTTAGATTGTTATATAAATTGATCAAGATTAAACACCAAAATCTAACTGGTGTTAGTCTTTATTGATAGTGCCATTCAAAAATGGGGAGGTACCTTTGGGTATATAGAGCCCCTAGTAGGATTGGTTAGAGCCTTAAACGGCTTGTTGAGCACTTGCAAGGCATCAATCCCCTAAACAATGACTAAGAACCTTATAGTAGTTGCCCACCTTATGGATTGATCATGTATTGGAAACATTTTTAGTGCAAGGGATGCACACCATACCCTGAAGATTTTTTAGTCACCATATGAACTCCCTTGAGTTGAGACAGAAATCCTCAGCTTAGCATAAGCTACTTGTAGCTTTCTAGGGAAAGGGTGATTTGGGTTATCCTTCCATTCCAAGAGGCCCCTATCTATTCACTCCCAAAAGACTTAAGTGTATACATACATTTGTGTGTCCCTACCCTTGAGTTGGAGCTTCCAAGTTGTGGGCTTGAAAATGTTACCACTAGCTTTGATATTAGGGATAAAACTACTTGAAGTGTTTTTCAATGTGTTATTACTAGTGTAAATTGGGCTAATTTTGACCTATTATCATCAAAATATTATGATCAAGTCATAAAATTTGTATAATATGTTTTATGACTTGCTGTATCTCACAAAAATTCTCTCAAACATTAGATCAAATGAACATAAAAAATTGCAAACTTATCAAACAAACTACCATCACAAAACTAGAAACTACTAAAACAAAGTCTCTACTATGAAGTTTTGCCACTATTATCTCAAACATAAATATGTAGTTGACCTAAAGTTTGATTGCTATTGCTTAGATTAGTTGCTATTGCTATCACTAGTTTATGACCATCACTATCAAAATAGAGCTGCTTTTGAAAAAAATTCTCATTGTTGTCTTTAAAGAGAGCCACTATTGAACTAAAACATTGCCACTATCACTTTAAAAAGAAGCCACAATCTACCTACTTGCAGACTCGTCTCAGAATTGGTCAAAATAATTGATTTTCAAACATTGGCCTCAAAACTCAATTTAGTTATCAGAGAACATTATTGGACCTATAAGTCAAAATATAATATCATCATTTTTTATTTTGTGGCTTGGTTTACATGGGATTTGTGACTATCATCTTTTTGGACACAACATTTACACCATAGATTACCAACATCCTTCAACATTACCAAATCATCAACCAATCATCAGCCTATTCTTGGACACATAGTCAACCTAAGAAATCAAACCATTATCTTGCTAGTGTTTTTAGGAGCAACCTTTACTTGCAACCTCATAGCTAATTCAAGTAAATCATACACCATATCCTCTAAAACATAGTAAAACAATTATTTGAGTCTTGGGAACTATTGTGTTCTAAAATAGTGTCAAATCAAACACCAAACAACATAGCTTCACTTATCCGAGAACACCAAAAAATAAACTCATCTCCTTATCATAGAATTTAGTAGCAAAATATTACCATACAATGTCAAGCTTGAGCATCCACAAATCACAACACCAACCCATAGAAAACAACCAACAACCTTTGTCCAAAAGGTATACACACACCCTATTTGTACATCATTTTATCAAAACTAAATCTCAGAACAAAACATCATTCTATTTCCATAAGTTGTTATCTCAAACTTACCAAGGTCTCTTGAGTTTGTTTATGACTACAACACGATCACAACATAAAAAGAAGATGGAATCCAATAAAAAAACACTAGTGTACCAAACACCAACACCACCAATGAAAAATCTCAAGCATGGGGTTACAATCCTAAGACATACTCAACCCCCAAAGAGCAACCAACATTTAAAAAATAACCAAGTCAACCACCTAGCAATGATGACAGACACCTTCAACATCAAGAAAGATTCACTAGGCAACAAGATCAACCCTCTAATCCTATAGACATGATCATAGAGGAGTATGATAGTGATGAGGAAATCACTAATGAATAACTTTATGAGCACTCCCAAGATCCAAAATTATAGAAACTAAAGGACAAGATGATTGGGAAGGACCCTAACACATATCTCCTCAAGCTAGCACAAAGTAGGGCCAAGTTGCCCATAGACTTTAATGTTGAAGTTCTTAAGGATCCCAACCCAATTCCTTTGGCAGACCAATTAGTGATAAGAAAAATACCCAAAGTAACTTAATAGACCCCAAGATACCACCATTATTCTAAAAAGCACCTACCAATGACCAATCATTTCCCCAAAATATGGAGAATCCATTGTTTAGACATCCATCACAAATTTAACAAATGGTGGTAGCCCAACATACTCAAGAGAATTCAACCTCTTGACAAATCGAAACATGCCATCATAGAATGTTAACATAATGGGACCCAACACATATGAGGCATCTTGGAATAACCAACAACAAGGTGCCAATACTAATATGTAAAACATCGAGAACCTTCCACCAAGATGACCACAACAACATGTTGCAAACCAACAAGGCTACAACCCTTTACAAACACAACTACATGTTAACAACCCACCACAAGATCAAAGCATGAATCAAGGAAACCTTCCAAACCAAACTCAATATATGCCTCAATATCCTTACTATGATTGTAACACACAAAATCAATATGGATCATTGTCTACCCAATACCCTCAACACCAAACATATGTTTCGATACCACCGAATATCAATAGCCAACACCAAATGAATGTTAAACCACAAAAAAACACACACCAAAAAAATAAAACACCCAATCCTCCTTAACATAATATTGTACACAAAATCCACCACACTATCAAACCTACATACCCCAACAACAACATAGAGTACCCCAAGAACACAATGTACCTCAATAAAAAAGCATCTCTCAACAACAACATGATACCCTCAATACACAACATGCCCACATCAGTCCTCAAGGACCCCATCAATATACAAACCCACAATACAACATGGTCCAAGGGCCATTAGATGGGAAAAACCTACAATACAACACACACAAAATTGTGGCGTAACAAGGTTACAATGTCTCTCCTTACCAAACAAACACACCTAGTGGTGATGTAACTTCACAAATACAAAATCCCAACCAAAGGATATCGAACATCCAAATTGGAAAGCCAAAGAAGAGCTATGCTCTGCAAGAAATATTTCCATATCCTTTCGATCAATCCTTATCTATGATACCTTTCCCCAAGAACTTTGAAATACCAAAATTTGACAAATATAGAGGAAGAGGGGATTTAAAAGATCACATGTGAGAATTTTAAGTAGCTTGCATGGATCTACAGTGTAATGATACCTATTTAATGAGTCTTTTCCCACAAAGTTTTGATGGGGCCACTATTGAGTGGTTCTCTCATCTATCACCTAGTATCAAAATATTTGATGAGTTGTTAGACAAATTTGTCAATCAATTCTCATACAACATAGAACAAGATGTAATGGTCACCAATCTATACAAAATAAAACAAAGATAAGGGGAACCATTTGTTTCATATCTACAAATATGGATACATAAAGCCAACAAGTGTTAATGGCCCATTCCCAAGAAATAGATGATAGATAACTTTGTCACCAATGTACAAGCAAACATTAGCTACCAAATCACCATGTTGTGCCCTAGTAATTTTAAGGAAACTATTGAAAACGGATTACTCATTGAAAGAGCTCTCATAGAAAGGGGAGTCATTGATGAACAGTTAATTTATAACAAAAAATACACCAAACACTGCTTTTTTCCAAAAATGAGTCATACAAACAAAATAAACTATGGATGAATGACTTAACATTGTCAAAAAGTGAAAAAAATTACATCGTTGGATAGCTAAGAGAGAACCTAACATTACCTAGATGTTCAATTTGTTTGATATTGAACCATGTGCAATCTTGATAGTGAGCACAAACTCAATTATGTGAAATATTGTAGAAATTGCAAAAACACATCTCTGGTCATTGGGAATTCCCTCCAAGCCTTTGGGTTTGTACTCCAAGGAAAATACCAATCCTAAGGCTTGGGGATTCCCAATGCAAGATATAAAGTGAGTGTGTTATAATGCACTCGCATTATATGTCAGTTTTGACATTTTTTTGGTTGTGGGGAGCATGTCTAACAAGACATAATGCAAGCACAACATAACGCGCTCACGTTATGTCTTGCTTTATGTTAAATGCATATTGAATGTATGTTTATATATTTGTATGTTTGTATGCACATGTATGCTTGTATGCCATGTATGTATGTATGTATGTATGTATGTATGTATGTATGTATGTATGTATGTATGTATGCATGCATGTATGTATGTATGCATGCTTGTATGTATGTAGGATTGTATGTACACATGTATTATGCTTGTATGTATGTATGTATGTATGTATGTCTTTAGAGGGAGGGAGAATTTTAAGAGAGAGAGAGAAAGATCTAGAGTTGTCTAGGTAGGGTGGGAGAGGGAGAGGGAGAGGGAGGGGGAGAGGGAGAGGCAGGGAGAAAGAGAGTGAGAGTGAGTCTAGAGAGAGGGAGAGGGGGTGGAAGTGAGAGTTTAAGAGAGAGAGAGGAAGGGGTTGGAGATAGAGGGACTTAGCTAGGTAGAGTGGGAGGGATAAAGGGAGTCAGAGAGAGAGAGGGGGTGGGAGAGAGAGAATTGAGAGTGAGGGAGAGAGAGAGAGAGGGGGAGAGAGAGAGACAAGGAGAGTTAAGTAGGTAGGGTACCAAAGGGAGATACTTGAGAGTGTGAAGGGAGGTGAGATGGATAAAGGGATAAAGTGAGAGTTTAAGAGAGAGGGAGTGGGAGAGAAGGGGTTGGAGTGAGATGGACTTAGCTAGGTAGGGTGGGAGGGGTAAAGGGAGTGAGAGAGAGAGGGGGGGTGGGAGAGAGATAATTGAGAGAGAGGGGGATAGAGAGGGGGGATAGAGAGAGACAGAGAGAGAGAGTTATGCAGGTAGGGTGCCAAAGGGAGAGACTTGAGAGTGTGAGGGGGGTGAGAGGTAGAGACTTGAGATATAGGTAGTGAGAGGGAGTGTGAGAGTGACAGAGTGGGAGAGAGAGGGAGTGTGAGTGAGAGACCTGAGAGAGGGAGAGGTTGTGGGAGGGAGTGACCAAATAAAGGGAGAGAAAGATGGGGTGGAGTGAGAGGGATATATAGAGGGAGGGGAGAGAGAGAGAGAGTTACATAGGTAGGTTGATAGAGGGAGAGACCTGAGAGAGAGAGCAGGTGGGAGGGAGAGACATGAGAGAGAGGGAGAGAGAGGGAGTGGAAGAGAGCGAGAGGGAGATAGAGAGAGATAGATAGAGGGATTGGTAGAGGGTGGTAGGGATTGATTGAATGAGAGGTATGTAGAAAGAGGGAGAGGGTAGATATAGACAATTAGAGAGGGTAGGAGAGAGGGAGGGAGGGAGAGGTGACTGTTGTCAAATAAAGTTTGCACCCTTGCTAATCTATCAACTATAGCAACCTATTGACACATGGGAACACTTCGAGGTTGTGGGTGACCTGGGAATGAAGTGAACCTCCAGATTATGGACTGGTTCCCCTTTAGATATCTTGGGAAAACTGGAGAATGATAAAGGAAAAGAGTAAGAAAGATGTACTTGAATCCAAAACCTATCGCTAATAGGTGATACACCAAAGATAAACATATGAAAATACTATAGAAAACTCATAAAAAATCTCAATAGAGCTAAACAATCTCACAATATAGAGATTTATGTTTATAAAAACAACTCTATGTAAGGTTCTGACTGTTTTAATGCTTAGCACAAAGGAAAATGAGATGTTTTCATAGATATAATATGCAAAAGAAAGAGATCACTAACATAAACTAAATTTGTGACATAATATCCTTTCAATTCAGCATTGAAGGAATTTGATCAAATAAAGGGATCACACAGAATTTAATCATGTAACTCACAACTAGCTACTAAACAACAAATAAAAAATGTGAAGGAAATAACTTTCTATTGAGAAAATAAATAGTGCTTGTGTTACAGATTTGTAGTATTCATAAAAAATAATGAGTTACAAAGTCTGAATAGTGCTCTTGGCAATCTCCTAACTAAGAACTGTCTTACAAAAAGAAAAAAATGTCATATATACAACCAAAGGTCGGCCCCCTGCATTAGGGTTTCCAAAGCGAGTTGGCGCTTGGACACGTCGGCCCTAGAAGTGCCTTGGAACGAAGTCAATGAAACATTTAATGCACATCCCCTGCTCATGTCGATGAAAGCTCATCCCTAGGCATGGCCTTCAGATCTTTTATAGCCATCATTGTTATCTTGTAGCCTTCGAGTCTTCCATTAATACTTTGTTAGAGTCACCTTGAATGCTCTATGATAGGGTCATTAATGTTCCCTTACTCCTTGAGTCGTCATCTCCAACTGCTATAGTGACTCATGGCTACCTTCCCTTCAAGAAGCAGCATCAAATCTATCCATTAGCTTCAGCGCCATTACTAACTGATCACCCCTGTAGCTATCAGCGTAACTTAGGACTATCGGCGGGACTTCTCACCGAACAGCAGAAGTTAGACCGATGTTCATTTCTATGGGCAAGGTGACCGCTATCAGCAAGAATCCCTCTTTCGGTAGGACCTCATAGCGAGCTCAATCAGTCATACCGATAGCAATGAGGCTGTCGGCAGGACACAATTTTGTCGCTGGGATATCATGGTGAAAACTCCATGCTTAGCGAAGGAATCAGTTTTGGAGAGACCCACTACACTCGGCAAGACCTCCTGGCTATGTTGAATCTCTCACCCCAAGCTTCCCCTCATTTGGCAAGACACTTGGGTGTTAGTGAGACTCTTTATTGAATACAAAATGTTATTCTGAGACCCTGTGTCTTCTGTCGGTGATACATCTTCAATGTCACCCCAAACAAACTTTATTCTATCGAGCTCTTCTTTCCTTTCGGCAAGACTCTGGTAAGTCGTTGGGACCTTATGGTGACAGATTCAACTCTTGGCGAGGCCACTCCTTTCTGTCGGTGAGACATTAGCCTATCGGCGAGAAGTCATAGCGGGCGGATGAAGTCATACCGATGACACCTTCACTCGGCAAGACATCTGTCGGTTGGCAAGACCTGATGGTGAGCAGCCAAAGTTATATCGATCTCACAAAAAGCCATCGGCAAGACTCCCTCGGGTCGGGGAGACCTTACAATGAACTCCTCATCTTCTGGCGAAGGCACTCCCTTGCACTGAGTTTTTTCAAAAAATTGGCCGGGGCGGGGTCAAGACGAAACTAGAACCGAGACCGGGGGCAGAAAAGGGTCGAAGCAAAGATAGAAAAAAAATCCTAGCGGAACTAAGATCGGGACCAAAATAGGGGAAAAACAAAGAAAAAGGTGGAACCAGAACTGGAACTAAATCCGAACCTAAAACTTTCTTCAAGTTTCAAGTTCTGATTTGGTTCCGATCCCGCCTCTGGCAACATACGAGGAGAAAAAGAAAGAGGAAAAAACATAAGGGGGAACCAAGGGGGAGACGTCCCTCAATCAAAAGCCAGGAAGAAAAGGAAAGAAGAAAGAGAGGGACTAGGGCTGGAACCAAAACTAAATCAGGATCTGGAACCTTGGAAAAGTTCCAAGTCCAGGTTCCGACCCAGTTCTACCCCCGACAGAAAAGGAAAGAAAATGCACAAGGCAAAAGATAGAAAGAAAGAAGGGTGGGATTAAAACTATATATGATCTTGGGTAAAACAGAGCAGGGGCGGGGGCAGAAATAAACCCGAAACAGAAACTTTCATCAAGTTTCAAGACTGGAATCCATTCTGATCCCGCCTCTGACGAAGGCAAGGAAGGGAGGAAAAAAGGACAAGGAAGAAAAGAAAGGGAAAAAATACCCCACGGAAAACGTAAGGCCAAAGAAGAGAACAAGACGCATACGAGCACGGAACCTGGACCGAACCCGGAACTAAAATGGAAACTGGAACTTTTAGAAAAGTTCCAAGTTTTGTTTCGGTCCGGTTCTACCTCTGACAGAAACAAAGGAAAAGGGGCTCGACAAAAGTAGAAAAGGCAGAAGAGGGGGGGGGAACTGGAACAGAAACAGGAACTGGAACCTTGGAAAAGTTCCAAGTCCAGGTTTTGACCTGGTTCCGCCCCCGACAGAACAAAGAAAAAGGCAAGGAGAAAGAAGAAAGGAAAGAGAGAAAAGACAAGGCAAAACATAAAAAAGAGACCCACCCCCAAGCTGAAGACCTACACACTGGGCTCAACCCTCTTGGGAGCCACATTTAATCCACGTGCTGAATTAAAACATCATTTTCCCCTGCATCTACACAAGAAGCAAACAAGTTAACAAAGTGATCCTAATGCAAGTTTTCTTCCATTTGGTCTTTGAGAACCCCTGAAAACATGGGTTACCCTGCCTAATTGAGCCCATAGGTGAAAAATGGGTAACAATGACATGTATAGATAGAGAGAAAGTGATAGGGGTTGAGGGTATAGGGTTGAGGGATTAGGGTGGACCTATAGGGTTGATGGTTTCTAGGGTATTAGGGTTTAAGGGTTGAGGATTGAGGGATTAAGGTCGATGGTAGAGAGTATTGGGTTGAGGGTATAGGGTAGAAGGTTTAAGGGTTTAGGGTTAAATGGTTTTGGGTTAAGGGTTTAGGGTTGAGGGTAGAAGGTTTAGGGTATAGGTTTTAGGGTATATGGTTGAAGGATTAGGTTGAGGGTCTAATGTAAAGGGTAGAAGGTTTAGGGGTTGAGGGTTGAGAATGGAGGGTTGAGGGTTTAATGTATAGGGTAGAGGATAGAGGGTAGAGGTTTTAAGGGTTGAGGGTTGAGGATTGAAGGTATAGGGTATAGGGTTGAGGGATTAGGGTTGAGGGTCCAATGTATAGGGTGGAGGGTATAGGGGTTGAGGGATTAGGGTTTAAGGGTTGAGGGGAGAGAGATAGAATTAGGGTATAGGGTAGATGATAGAGGGTAGGTGCCAAAGGGAGAGAATTGAGAGTGTAAGGGGGGTGAGAGGGAGAGACTTGAGAGATAGGTAGTGAGAGAGAGTGCGAGAAGGATGGAGTGGGACAAAGAGGGAGAGGTTGTGGGAGGGAGCAAACTAATAGAGGGAGAGAAAGAGGGGGGTAGAGTGAGAGGGTCTTATCTGCGTAGGGTGGGAGGAGAGAGAGAGAGAGTTACCTAGGTAGGTTGCTAGAGGGAGAGACCTAAGAGAGAGAGAGGAGGAGGGAGGGAGATACACGAGAGATAGGGAGAGAGAGGGAGTGGGAGAGAGTGGGAGGGAGATAAAGAGAGATAGATAGAGGGAGTGATAGAGGGTGGTAGGGATTGATTTAACAAGAGGTACACAGAAAGAGGGAAAGGGTAGATAGAGACAATTAGAGAGGGTAGGAGAGAGGGAGAGGTAAGATGTATAGATAGAGAGAAAGCAATAGGGGTTGAGGGATTGGGGTGGAGGACCTATAGGGTTGATAGTTTCTAGGGTATTAGGGTTTAAGGGTTGAGAGTTGAGGGATTAGGGTTAAGGGTTTATGGTTGAGGGTCTAACAGAGGGTTTAGGGTATAGGTTTGAGGGTCCAATGTAAAGGGTAGAGGGTATATGAGTTGAGGGTTTAGGGTTTAAAGATTGAGGGTTGATGGATTAAGGGTTGAGGGTTGAGAATTGAAGGTTGAGGTTTTAATGTATAGGGTAGAGGGTTTAAGGGTCGAGGGTTGAGGGTAGAGGATTGAGGGTATAGGTTATAGGGTCGAGGGACTAGGGTTGAGGTTCCAATGTTACATAGGGTGGAGGGTATAGGGGTTGAGGGATTAGGGTTAAAGGGTAGAGGGTAGAGGGTAGAGGGTTAAAGTGTTGAGGGTTTAGGGATTATGGTAGGGAGTTTTCTTAGATTTAAGTGTGCAAGGGTTGAGGGATTAGGGTTTAGGGTAGAGGATATTGGGTTGAGGGTAGCGGTTAGAGTGTAGATGGTAGAGAGTTTGAGATTTTAGGGTTTAAGGGTTGAGGGTCGAGGGTTAGGGTTGAGTGTTTAAGGGTTTAGGGTTAGGCTAGAGGAAGAGGGATGGATGGATAGAGAGGAGAGAAGAGGAGGGAGGGACATAGATATACGAGGGTTGAGGATCCAATGTATAGGGTAGAGGGTTGAGAATAAAGGGTATAGGGTTGAGGACCTGTATGGTTGAGGGTATAGGGTTGAGGGATTAAGATTGAGGGTACATATGGTTGAAGGATTAGGGTTAAGAGTCTAATGTATAGGGTAGAGGGTATCGAGGTTTAGGGTTTAAGGGCCAAGGATTGAGGGATTAAGGGTTGAGGGTTAAGGATTAAGGTTAGAGGGTTAAGGGTTTAGGGTTTAGGGTTAAGGGTAGGGAGAGAGATAGAGGGAGTGAATGAGTGAGAGAGAGAGAGATCTTAGAGAGGGAAAGGGTGTGGGAAGTAGAGACTTGAGAGAGAAAGAGATAGAGAGAGAGAGTTCTTTATTTACGTTTGGAGGGAGAGACTTGAGAGAGGGAGAAGGAGAGGGGGTGGTAGAGAGATACCTAAGATATAGGGGCTGAGAGGAAGAGAGAGATATTCTCTAGTTAGGGTGGGAGGGAGAGAATTGAGAAAGGGAGAAGGGGTGTGAATGAGAGAAATAGGAGAGAGGGAGTGGGAGAGGGG
>VDFB02349928.1:40584-99856 GCA_007258455.2 Sequoia sempervirens
AGAGAGAGAGGGAGGTAGTGGGAGAGAGTGAGTGAGTTCAAGAGAGAGGGCGAGAGAGGGAGTAAGTGAGTGAGTGAGAAAGAGAGAGAGAGTGAGTGTGAGAGAGGGAGTGAGTGATAGAGAGTGAATGAGTGAGAGAGAGAGAGATTGAGTGAGAGAGAGTATGAGTGAGTGAGAGAGGAGTAAGTGAGTGAGAGAGACAGAGTTGAGAGAGGGAGAGGGAGTAGGGGTTGAGAGACAAGGGACATGAATTAGTAGAGTTTGGAAGTATAAAATGTTGGAATATACTACAAAAGATGGGTCTCAAGAAAAAATGTTTGATTTCATTGTTTAGAAGATTCTAGTGTATCAGTTTATGTCCATGTTTCATGACAATATAGTGTATGAGTATGCAAGGCATACCCATAGATTCTAATGGTTGGACATACAATTAAGGCTATGCAAGGACACCTTTCTAGTTGGCAGCATAGTATCAGTGGTTGACTTATAGAGAACTACACTCTATAGCCACAATGTGAGGTGTAGTCACAGTATTACTACTCCACACAGGTTTTGATATTTGTGCAAATAACATTCATTCATGTAGCTGATAGTATGGAGGACCAAAGGAAGGTATTAAGGGAGTATCACTTTTATATTAGTGATGATCGCACACATTCTCCAAAGTTTGTGCAAGGTTGCTTCCAGATGTTCTATAGTGATTTGTCTCAGAGGGGCATAACATACGGTTGACATATAATATGGTTAGATAACTATGCAACACAATTAAAGAACTCATGCATGTTCTACTGGTTGAGTAGGACACATGTCATTATAGGTGTACAACATATGTGGAACTTTTGTGAGGTTGGGAATGGAAAGTGGAATCATGATGGTGTAGGAGCATGCATGAAAAGAGCATTAGCATGAGAAGAGTTAAAGCATAAAGACAATGAAAAGTTGACAAATGTAAGATCAATTGTCAAGTGGTGTAATGCTTTGATGGGTCAAGGTAATGAAGTTACGTCTTTAGTTCTTAGGTATTTTTGGTTGATGGATGATACTAACATTGCACCATATGAGGATTGTTGTACACTAATAGGATTGAGTGAGCTACACTTTCCTTAGCTAAAGTGTAGGTTCATGGAGTATTGATGCACAAAAGATGGCATGATTTTTTTCTTCATGTACAATGCAAGCCTGGAATGATTGTGAGTCATGGGAGTGGGTTGAAAAATGGTTGACAAGAACTATCTTAGCCCATTTCACATGTATTGCCCTTTGATAGCATTGGAACTAACACAGATATAATCATCTATCGACTTTGACCATGTATCAGATCTAGTTCAACTAGGTAATATATCTGCTTGCTTAGTTTTTGAAAGTCCGTATTGTTATATTACTTTGTACTGTATTCGTAATGTTGACTAATTTTGAGAGATTTGTTGCACATCAATGCGGGACAAGTTTATGAAGTTATTGCAGATGAAAACAATGAAGAGGGAACAAATTATTACTTGTGTCATTGTGATAAGGCCAAAAATAAATTGGAGGCCCTAGTTATAGATGGAGAAAACATCGAATACCCTACAGGCTCAGTTGTTGTTACTGGAATGTGACTTAGAAGGTGCCCACATAGGAGTGTTAAACATTGGCTATTTTAGGACTTTGACATGCATCATAAGATTCTTCATTACTTGTACCTTGTCATGGCATCCAATGTTCGTTGGACCAAATATGGGGGTAGACCTTTGAACAAGGTCTTGTGGAAGGTCTGTGAGTCTAACCACAAGGCAATACTTGACACAATAAAGAGCAAAGTAGACCCAGATGGTTTGTTGGATTAATTTGTAAGTATGCACATTGGTTCTTATTAATTTATACTTGTATGCACATTAATTTGTTTGATGGAAATGCTATCATATTATTTTACTTTTCCTATGTGTAAGTAACCAACTACAAATTGATTGGTGTCCCCTTGTAGAAAATGTAGATTTATGAGCCATCTAAGAGAATGACAGCCAACAAAGAAATGTAACATCCTTATTTTGATGATCTTGACAAATCTCAATCATGATTTTAAGCCATTACAAAAGTGTGTGCAAAGCTTGGTGAGGGAATTTCAAATTATTCATTTGAAGTTAACCTTATCATGAGTAGCTATGATGTAGAAATTATAAGAGCATCTCAAATTTCAACTTACTCTATTCATGAGAGGTGTTGTGTGCAATAGGTATCTTGGAACTCCCACTAAAGATGTATGACTAGGAGTGACTAAGTTGAGAGACTGGCATGCCTATCTGTAAGTGCCTTCCATCTATTTTAATTTCATTTCCATTTTGGATTCTCTTTCTTTTTCTCTTTTACTTTGCGTATTTGTAAGTAAACTACTAAAAATTGATTGGTCTCTCATTGTAGAAAATGTTGATTTATGAGCCATCAAAGATAATCTCAACCAAAAAAAAATTGCAACATCCTTATTTTTATGATCTTGACAAATCTCAATTTTGATTTGAAGCCATTACAAAAGAGTGTGTGAAGCTTAGTGTGGGAATCTGAAGTTACTCAATTGAAGTTAACCTCATAATGAGCACCTATGATGTAGACATTTAAAGAGAATATTGAATGTATGAGTTCCATTGTAAAAGATCTATGAGAATGAATTTCCTAAGGAATTTTAATGAGATTTACTTGTAATGAGATTTACTCAAATATTGTAATTTTGGAGTTCATGTTTGGTGTGGTAGCACCTTGTTCTGTAAATGCCTTCAATAGGAAAAATTGAAAAATTTGAATTTTGAAATGTAAACAAAGTGAAAAAGGTCATGTGAAGGTCATATGTAATGTATTCAAAGTCTCCAAGAGCTCATTAGGTGATTAGAGAAGTGATATTGCACAAAAGATGTCATTTGGTGTAAAATTAAAAAACTTGCATTAGTTGCACAATTGTAAAATTAGTAAATAAAGGATGATGTTTTCTATATTTGTAACACTTTTCCTTTCTTGTTTCATTCTTGTTTTGGATTGTATAGAACCTTATACTTTGATTGTTGATTAGTTTTCAAATGTAAAAATTGAATTTTGAAATGTAAAATGTATGTAAAAGGTCTTGTGATACAGTCAATATGATGGTTTTTGAATTGATGCAATAGGGGGAGGCCTGTAACACACAAAGTCACAATTTTAATTTGCAAACACAACTATCAGGCCATAAACTCCTCACAATTTCATCATTTCTTCAAAATCACTCTTTTCCCTTGTAACATTGGGAATCAACTCAATCGGGTAACTTATCTCAATGACACCTCATCAGTCCATGACGTGAACCTCTTCAGGGACCCATTTGAACAAAAGTTGACATACTCAAAATCCACCTACGATCACTTTAGACCAAAGCACTCAAATTTCACCTTTTCACCATTTTAGGCTTCTAATTAGCCTCTTTTTCCAAAGCAACTATACTTGAAACTTATCCAAACCCTAAAAAACCTTGGAGAAACAATTTAAATGTGTCAAAACCTCCAAAAACACAATCAAACCTCTAACATACCACCATACTATTGGCCTTTCTGTTGCACCAAAACATCAACCTATCAATGCCCAATACAAACATCACTTAAGATCCATAGGAGGTGGTTAGACCATGTCACAAACCCAAGTGTCACGCTGCAAGGAATACTAAGGGACACACCATCTTGCAACAATCCCCCCCAGCACAAGCGATGGGTTTGAACATGTGACCAACTCTGATACCAATTGTTGGTCTTTTCGTTGCACCAAAAGATCAACCTATCAATGCCTGATACAAGCATCAGTTAAGATCCACAAGAGGCTGTTAGACCATGTCACAAACCCAAGTGTGACCAAGGGACACACCATCTTGCAACACATACAAACCCCACTTTTTAGCCAAAACCCTAGGGGTTTATTGAAAAAGTCACTTCCTAATCTACCCAAAACATAAAACCTCTTCAAATAAGTTTGAATTTGCCTACACAAGCTTAATCAAACATAAAATAATGTTTCCTTCTGACAAAACTCACTTTGGCCCACCAAAACCTCCACTTTTCATGAGGAAAACTCATATTTTCACATTAGGGAATCACACCCAACGCAATATCAAACCTCCCATTCACAAAAAATCTTGAAACCACATGTTTCCAACTAAAACAATCCCATTCCACCAATCACAGTAGTCACAGGGGGTGGAATGAGAAAAATTTACATTTATGTGACTTTAAACACCCCAAAAATAGGGTAACCTGGAAAATTAAGAAAATTTGAGATAAAACTCCACAAATTTAAAATAATACTCTCAAAACTTCTACAAATGAAAGTTAACACATGCTATAAGAGATTTCCATAGTTTACAAGTCAAAACACCCCTGTACGAGATCGTACAAGTTTGTCAAGAATGGAAAAATACAAAAAATATAATAAAAAGTAGAGCTAATAATCTTTTATTGCTTCAAATATTCAACATCCCCCTCTAATCAAGTCTTTACAATATATTTAAAATGTTTCTACTTCAAACTAAACTTTCTCAATGGATCTAACTGCCTTTTGAACTCCTTCATTGTTCGATCCGTTAAGAGTCCATCATGTGAAATAGCTACAAACTTTAGCATGCTGTCACTTAGATACCGTGATCCTTATAAACTTCTCATATGATCCTATAGAATCGTGTTGGAGCCTTCTACAAAAGCCTCTCTTGGTTTTGGGTATCTCAAAGTGGTTTTCCCATGGTGGCGGATTTTTACTTGATGGAAAAAGGTTACAAATGCAAGTAGTGCAAAGTTGCAAAGTGGTGCAACTTTCATTTTGCAAATCGTGTGACCAAACAGACTATTCCAACATATCCAAATAGTATGTTTATGCTAGGAATAGTCCTCTTTTGCACCCAAACACGCAGAATCACTTCGAGCTATGTTCAACTAGATTAGTCCCTTATGAGTCTAGAGTGCAAAATAGCTGCAAACTTTAGCATGTTGTTAGTCAAATACCATGATGCTTAGAAAATTCTTATCTGATCCTACAATATTGAGTTGGGCCCCTCTACAAAAACCTCTCTCATTTTTTTCTATTTCAGAGCGGTTTTCCCGTGGCAGTGGATTTTCACTTGATGGAAAAAGTGTCAAATGCAAGTAGTGCAAAGTTGCAAAGTGGTGCACCTTTCATTTTGCAACTTGTGTGACCAAAAAAATTGTTCCAATGCATCCGAATAGGTATGATTACACTATTCATGGTCCTCTTTCACACCTAAACATGCAGAATCACTCTGAGCTATGCTCAACAGGATTGATCCCTTAAATATCCAAAGTGCAAAATGGCTTCAAACTTCAACATACTATTACTTAGATACTGTGATGCTTAGAAACTTCTCATCTAATCCTACAGGATCATGTTGGGCCCCTCTAGAAAAAATTCTCTAAATTTTAGCTATCTCAAAGTGGTTTTCCTATGGCGACGAATTTTCATTTGATGGAAAAAGTGTCAAATGCAAGCACTGCTAAGTTACAAAGTAGTGCAACTTTCATTCTGCAACTCATGTGACCAGAAAAATTGTTCCAACATGTCTGAATAGGTATTTTTATGCTAGGAATGGTCCTCTTTCACACCCAAATATGCAGAATCACTCTGAGCTATGTTCAACCAGATCGATCCCTTAAGGGTCTAAAGTGCAAAATGGCTGCAAACTTTAGCATGTTGTTACTTGGACATCGTGATGCTTAGAAACTTCTTGTCTAATCCTACAGGATTGCATTGAGCCCCTCTACGTAAATATCTCTCATTTTTGGCTATCTCAGAGTGGTTTTCCCGTGGCGGTATATTTTCACTTGATGGAAAAAATGTCAAATGCAAACAGTGCAAAGTTGAAAAGTGGTGCAACTTTCATTCAGCAACTTGTGTGACCAAACGAACTATTTGAATGTGTCTGAATAGGTATTTTTACACTAGGAATGGTCCTCTTTTGCACCCAAACATGTTGAATTGCTCTGAGCTATGTTCAATTAGACTAATCCCTTAAGGGTCCAAAGTGCTATTACTCAGAAATCATGATGCTTACAAACTCTTTATCTGATCCTATAGGATTGCGTTGGGCCCCTCTATAATAACCTCTTTTAATTTTTGTTATCTCGGAGTTGTTTTCCTATGGTGTCTAGTTTTCACTTAATGGAAAAAGTGTCAAATTGAAGCAGCGTAAAGTTGCAAAGTGATGCAACTTTTGTTTTGCAATTTAGGTGACCAAACTAACTACTCCAATGCATCCTAATAGGTAGGTTTATGCTAGGCATGGTCCTCTTTCACACCCAAACACATGGAATTGATTCAAGTTATGCTCAATTGGCTTGATCCTTTATGATGACATGCAAAACAATGGAAAAGAGAAACATACACATGACGGTTGAGAAGTTCGAGTATTCCACACAAAAATCATATGATCATTGGTGCAAAGCACCTTGTTTTTCCATTTGATGAAGAAGGTCTAGTTCAGTGGTTTTAGTCATTATAATGTCAAATAATGCCATGATAGGCCATTTTGTAATCTTGCTTTTAGTTTTGAGTTAGTGTGGGGTCATTTGAGTCAGTTATGTAAGTAAGAATAAGAAAATAACATTGGTAAAGGAATTGGAAGAGATTACTAATGCTTCCCCTATTCAAAATTTAGAATTTAGGCCTTAAAAGCAAGGCTAGACAAGGTGAAGAGAAGAAATTGCTTGAGAATAAGTTAGAATAGGTTGGAAATAGGGTGAGGTTGTGGAGTTTGATGTGTTCAAATGGTCAGCAAGGAAAAGGGAGGTCAAAATTATGTTATGGCATGATGCCCTAATTGGGAATAGAGGGGTTTTGAATGAAAAAGAGAGGTTTGAGGGAGGAAAAGTGGGTAAATTCAAGGGGCAACATAATTTGGTAAATGCTTCCCAATGGTGTTTTCCAATTGGAGGAGTGATTGAGAGCATGTTTCTTTGTTAAATAGACCTATTTGGGGGTATAGGATAGTGTTGAGTCCATTTCTTATTTTTATTATAAATTATAACTTGCTTTCTCCCCAGTCCATTTCATATACAAGAAATAATATTGCAAAAATTTGACATATAAATCTTTTGATGTGTTTATATGGTGACACATCAAGAAAAGAACAATTCATTTTGCACTATTAGGATTATGCTATGAAAATGTTTAAAGACTATTGAAGATAAATGTTTGTATGATAATGTGTCAAGAAGCTAACTACTTCATCTACTCTAAATATTGTGTATCATTTGCTTAATTGAGTTGTTCCAATCAAAGGATTAAATATATTGGAATCTTTTTTATGAATCATTTCATGGAATACCAATTGAAAACATGTTTTTTTCTTTTAGATAAAGTTGTTTATTATCAATCAATTAATATTCAAGACAAACCATGAAGGACAAAAATGATCAATGTTAGGGCTAACCAGTTAATAAGTATACATGTGAATAAGTCAAGAATGTACATGCGAATAAGGGAAGCACACATACTCAAAAACATGTAAGCCTTGAAGTATACACATGAATACATAGTATACACAAATTAATACAAAGTATATGCATGAATACAAGGTATACACATGAAAACATGTAAGTCTCAAAGTATACATTAGAACACACGTAAGTTGTAAAGTATACACTTGAATACACGTAACTCATATCTATTGAACCATCAATTCAAAATACAAAAATGGACACCATCAATAAAAAATATTTGTATTAACCAAATACCCATGTAGGCATACATCAATATATGTTGATATAAGTGTGAAATATAGGTACAAAATAGCCATATAGGCTTATGAGAATGCAATATAGGCATACAATGTCAAATATATCCAATACAAAATATGTACAAAACTACCATGTAGGCATACAACAAAGGGCTCTGGAATCAAAAGTCATTGCTCTCCATGCTCTAGAAATAAATTATTTCCCTTTGCTTGTCAATTAGATGGAAATAGGTTTATCACTCATTTTTGTTGCACTTGAGGAGTGCTCCTACTACTCCTCCTAGTGTTTAGTTCACGGTGAAATTTTAACTATTACAATAAGAAGTAAATACATTAATATATAGAAATTACATTATAAAAAATGATATATTTAACAAAATAATCACTTACCTCCATCTTATGATCTCCCTCCACAAGGGAAGTATTCACACACTCATGCTCAGGCATTCTCAAGCCCTATATAAACCATCCAAATAGAGATTAAACTATGAATCAATAATAGTTTGATTTTTCACTAACTAACATCTATAACAACGAATGTAAATGTAAATTTACTAATTTTCCTCATACCTCCCCCGTTAGAGCCATTGAGGATTGTACAGTAGATGAAACACCAATCTCCATTTCCCTCGTCACATTCAAAGGTGTTTTGGTTTGCAACAACTAAAAATAAAACCAAAAAATATTCAATCACAAAAACTACAATACAAATCCATGTCATGACTTATAATGTATGAGATAATGAACAAAATTTGGAGTACTTATTAAACTATATGTTTCTGATTCTCATGCTTATTGTTTTCCCTATATATATCTTATTCGAAAGGACATTTTTTAGGCTTGTACCCATAGCAGCAAGCCAATGAATTGTTTGATCAAATTCTTTCGTAGACATGTACAATAACTGTGGTGGCATAGAGAAGGTAGTGAACTGTTTGAAAAATTGCCTCAAAGAAATGGAGTCTCGTGGTGATGGAATGCCATTACAAACAAATGCACGTCATGGAATTCCATCACCATAAGACCACATTTCTTTTAGGAATTTTTTCAGAAAGTTCATTGCCTTCTCTATGGTATTATTGCTTACTATTATGCTTTGATAGATATTTTTCCAAGCATCCATAGTTTGTTGGAAAGCACCTATTTTGGGATTTTAGCCATAGCTGCAAGGAAGTGAGTAGTTTGATAAAATTCTTTGGTACACATGTATGGAAAATGTGGTATCATAGAAAAGGTGGTGAGCTATTTGAAGAAATTCCTCGAACAAATGTGGTCTCATGGTGAAGTGATTGCATCACTGTTTATGTTGACTTTCTAAACAACTATATTGTAGTTGAAATTTTGTCATCTATCAACATCTAGTTATTAGTTATGGAATGTGAAGTAATGTTTTGAGTTTGGATGATGTCCAATGCAACATAATCAACGATATGAATATAAACATATACACTCAAAATTGGTTTGGAAAATATTAATTAAATATTGATTATTTAGTTAATGAAATCTTTATTCTTCTATTATTTAAATAAATTGCAAATTTATTTGCATTCTTCCTATTTTCTCAATTTCTCTATTCTTATTCACCCTCTTCATGATTTAATTAAAGTAAATAAATCTAAATAATTTGTTTTATTCTAATTAATTCCCTCTCATTAGATTTGAATTTTTAAATTCAAATTTGTCACATTTCTACATATCTCTCTAACTACCTTCCACCTCACCCTCCAACTCAACATGTGTCACATGAAAATAATTATTCTTATTTTCATAAATTGGATAGTTACTCTCAACAATTTAACAACCTTCAAGACACATGGCATCACCCTCTAATTGATTCCTTCTTACACTTGGCAAGATGGTTTTACTAAAGGCAACCATTGCCTTGTTTTCTCCATTCTTATCATTCTTCACCGTTGATTTATCCATACAAAATCTCAATCATTCATGGCTTCCAACTCACCCAATTCCTTGGAAAAATCTATAAATTGAGGCCCATTTACAATTTTTCATCAAGGAGAAATTGCATAATCTTACTCAGCAAAATTTTACTTAAGTTTTTAGAGCTTCATTTGCATTTTTAGCTCAGCATTTAGGATTAGTCATCAATTTTGTTTGGATCAAGGCTCCTTTTAGGCATTTCATAGTTTAATTCAGCATATAGAATTAATTCTAATCTCATGAGAATTAGCATAGTTTGCATTATCTTCCACTTCATATCATTTTGTGCATATTGACTCATTTCACCATGTCAATTTATCATTTCATCCCGTTGAATCTTTTAATCATATAGACGTAGGTTTATAATATGCATTGTAAATGGATAGGCTACTCATTTCGTAGATGACATCCCAGGGATTTGTGCAAGAATAAGATTTGAGAGCACAAATTGCCAAGACATTTAAGATTAGAGGAGGATGCAAATTTTTTAGAGAATTTTATTGTTAAACTATGTTTGATTTAGATAGATTCTTTAATGTAATACGTTCCATCTAAGTGTGTTTGTTTTGATATAATTCATGCATATTTTCTAACACACATAAATTGGCATCAAAACAATGGTAGAATGGAAGATCTTGGAATTGCAAGTATATGGAGATTCTTAGTCATTAATCAAGTCAACAATGATTATCAAACAAGGGATGACAATTTGATGCCTTATAAGAGAATGCTAGATGATTTTAAGAAATACTTTGTGGATATCACTTTGAATAGATTTCAATAGTAGACAGTAAAGTTGTTGATGCCATGGCTACTATTGCTTCCTTGTTACAAATTCTAGAGAAAAGAAGTCGTTACGAGTTCTTGGTAGAACAACTATTTTCACCTGCTTATGACGATACTAAATCTCATGTCATCTGTCACCTATCTGTTGGAATGTGGCGACTAATCATGATATACTGTATAGCCCATGGTATACTGTACGCCCTGACATGTATCCACCAGAAAAGGGAAAAATCAACGAAAAATGGAAAATTTTGATTTTGTAGAACCCAAATCTGTAAGCTTCTAAGCCTATTAAAAAGGGTTTTGGATGGGTGTGGTTTGGTGGATGTAGCCTGGATTGGGTGAACCGCATTAAACTCTTTGTGTTATGATTTATTTTGTGTGTGTTTTTAGTTTCTCTGCTTTATTACTTAAATCTGAATTTAATTGTTAGATATTTTTCTTTCTAACCCTAACAAGTGGTATCAGAGTGGGTTGTGTTTCGATTATCGTCTGTAGGAAGGTCTCACGGTTGAGTGGGAGTAATGGCAGACGAGGGTAAGAAGGTTGAGAAGTTTAATGGGAAGAACTATCAGTTATGGAAGACGCAGATGCAGGACTACCTCTATCAGAAGGATTTATGGAGGCCATTGGAAGGAAAAACCAAGAAACCCCAAGCAATGTCTGATGAGGACTAGGAGATTTTGGATAGAAAGGCTCTTGGCAGTATTCGTTTATGCTTGACACAATCAGTGGCATTCAGTATTACAAAATTAAAGACAACTCAAGAGTTGATGGAAACCCTGACAAAGTTATATGAAAATCCTTCCTCCTCGAATAAGGTATTTCTTATGAAGCATTTATTTAATATGAAAATGGTAGAAGGTGGGTCAGTTACTGATCATTTAAATGAGTTTAATATGGTCACCAGTTAATTAACTTCTGTAAAAGTAAACTTTGATGAAGAAGTTAGGGCTCTTTTGATTTTATGTTCTTTGCCTAAAAGCTAGAATAGCTTGGTAATGGTTGTTAGCAATTCTGTTTCTAGTTTGAATACATTAAAATTTGATGATGTTGTTGGTGTTATTTTGAGCAAGGAAATTCATAGGAAAAGCTTAGGTGGAACATCCACATCAAGCAGTGTTTTGAATGCAAAAAGCAGGGGTAGAACAAAGGAGAGAGGAAACAATTTCATAAATCATGGGAAGTCACGAAGAAAATCAAAGGACAGAAGGTCCCAATCTAGAGACAAGAGGGATTGATGGTACTGTGGTAAGCCGGGTCATTTAAAGAAAGATTGTTGGTCTCAGAAAAATAAATGAGACAAAAAGGAAGGAAGTAAAGAGGAAAATGTGATAAGTAATAAATCTGATGAGGATACTTTGATTCTTTCCCTTGATAATGCTGATGATTCTTGGGTGTTAGATTCAGGGGCTTCATTTCATGCTACCCCCCATAGAAATTATTTTATTGATTATGTCCAAGGGAATTTTGGGCTGGTTTATTTAGGAGATAACGAACCCTATCAGATTGTTGGAAAGGGAAGAATCAAGATTAAGTTGCAAAATGGGAATCATTGGCTACTACATGAGGTAAGACATGTTCCAAAGTTAAGCAGAAATTTAATTTCAGCAGGGCAACTAGATGATGAAGGTTGTGTTGTTACATTTAGTGATAAAAATTGGAAGGTCACAAAGGGTACCTTAGTGGTAGAAAAAGGTGTGAAAGTAGGCACCTTATATCTTTCTATAGGTCATACTACTCCTACTTTAATTGTTACAGAAAGAGGTCAATGTTTAGGAACAATTGTTGCAGTTCAACAGGTAGAAGATCATACAGTTGCTGTGGACTCTGAATTGGCACTGTGGCATAATAGACTTGGGCATATGAGTGCAAAAGGTATGAAAGTACTTCATTAAAATAATTTTTTACCAGGTCTAAAATGTGTTAATATGGATTTCTGTGAAAGTTGTGTGTATAGAAAATAAAAGAGAGTAAGTTTTCTCAAGGATGGGAAGCAAAAGAAAGATGAGAAATTGGAGCTTGTGCATACGGATGTATGAGGACCAGCTCAGGTATCTTCTCTTGGTGGCTCTTTGTATTATATTACATTCATTGATGATGCAACTAGGAAGGTATAGATTTATTTCCTTAGGAAGAAATCTGATGTATTTGAAAATTTATAAAAATGGAGAAGCTTGGTTGAGAATGAGACAGGTAAAAAGATAAAATGTCTCAGGTGAGTAGTGTAGAAAAGAGTTTGAAGATTATTGTTCCTCTAATGGTATTCGTAGGCAGAAAACAGTTCCAAGGACTCCATAGGAAAATGGAGTGGCTGAGCACATGAATAGAACAATAATGGAGCGTGCACGAACTATGAGATTGCATGTTGGGTTGCCTTTAAAAACGTGGGCAGAGACTATAAACACTACTGTTTATTTAATTAATAGAGGTCCCTCTAATCCTTTGGGTTGTGGTATTTGAGAGGAAGCATGGAAAGGTAAAAAGATGAGTTATTCTTTTCTCAAAACCTTCGGTTGTGAAGCATTTGCACATGTAGATTCTGACAATAGAACCAAGCATGATGCAAAATCAAAGAAATGTATATTTGTTGGATATGGCATTGATGAATTTGGTTATAGGCTTTGGGATTTTGAAAATCAAAAAATTGTGAGAAGCAGGGATGTCATATTCAATGAGAAAGTGTTGTACAAAGATCTGTTGCTGCAGCATGAGAAGAAATAAAATGATTATGCAGTGTTGGATGATATTCCAAAAAATGATGTTTCAATGGTTCCTCATGCTGGGCAACAACAGCAACAACAAATACCACAAACTCCTGTTAGACGATCTTCACGGATAAGTAGACCTCCATAAAGATTCTCTCCCTCTTTGTATACTATTTTGTTAACTGATGCTGGTGAACCAGAATATTATGATGAAGCTATGTAGGTGGATACCAAGGTTCAGTGGGAGCATGGAATGGAAGAATAAATGGACTCCTTCCTGAAAAATTAGACTTGAGAATTATGCAAGTTACCTGTAGGTAAAAAGGCTTTACCAAACAAATGGGTTTATAGGCTGAAAGAGGAGGATGTAGGTAAGAAAAGATTTAAAGCCATATTAGTTGTAAAGGGATTTGCACAGAAAAAAGGGTATTGATTTTTATGATATTTTTTCTCCAATTGTTAAAACGACTTCTATTCGTATTGTTTTAAGTATTGTGGTTGCTGAAGATTTTTATTTAGAATAGGTTGATGTTAAAACAACCTTTCTCCATGGTGATTTGGAAAAGGAAATATATATAGACCAGCCACAAGGATTTGAGGTCAAAGGTAAGGAGAAACTAGTGTGCAGATTAAAGAAAAGTTTATACGGCTTGAAGCAAGCACCTCAGTAATGGTACTTGAAATTTGATAGTTTTATGGTTGAGCAAGACTACAGTAGGTGTAATTCTGATCATTGTGTTTATTTTAAGAGGTTGGATAATAACAACTACATTATTTTGTGTTTGTATGTTGATGATATGCATGTAGTTGGGTCTAACATGGATCACATAAGTGATCTAAAAAAATAGTTAGCAAAATATTTTGCTATGAAGGATTTGGGGGTAGCAAAACAAATCCTTGGTATGAAAATTTGTAGAGATAGGAAAAACAAAAAATTGTTTTTATCTCATGCTAATTATGTTGAAAAGGTATTGCAGAGATTTCGTATGGAGGATGCAAAAGCTATCAACACACCTTTGCCTAGTCATGTTAAATTAACTAAGTATATGTGTCCGAAGACATAAGAGGAGGAAGAAAAAATGTCCAAGGTACCATATGCTTCAGCTATAGGCAGTTTAATGTACGCTATGGTATGCACAAGATCGGATATTGTACATGTCGTAGGAGTTGTTAGTAGGTATTTGAGTCATCTTGGAGTTGAGCATTGGAATGCAGTAAAATGGATTCTCAAGTACTTGAGAGGTACATCCAATAAATGTTTATGTTTTGGGGGTTCTAACACTGATTTAAAAGGATATGTTGACTCAGATTTGGCAGGGGATATAGATACCAGGTGAAGTACCACATGTTATGTATTTACATTTGGTGGGACATCAGTGAGTTGGATTTCTTGATTACAAATGGTTGTTGCTTTATCCACCACAGAGGCAGAGTATGTTGCTGCAATAGAGGTGGCAAAGGAGATGATATGGCTGCAACTTTTCATGGATGAGTTGGGAAAACAATAGGCTAAAAATTACTTTTTTTTTAGATAGCCAGAGTGCTATACATCTTGCAAAGAATTCTTCCTCGCATTCTAAAACAAAACACATACAGTTGAGATATCATTTCATTAAGTCAGTGTTGGAGGATGGACAAGTCAAGCTGGACAAGATACATACAGATGTCAATCCAGCGGATATGTTTACAAAGGTAGTGACAAGGGAGAAGTTGATCTCCTCTTCAGCTTCGGTTGGCCTTCAAGGTTGAATTCAAGTATAACAAAGCAGTAGGGTCCAAGCTACTTATTTATAGTGAGAGCTATAATTGTAGTAGTGTTGTCCAAGATCAGTCTCCAAGTGGGAGATTGTTGGTATGTGGGGAATGATCATTCTATACTGCATAGCCCATGGTATACTATACACCCTAACATGTATCCTTGCTAGGGTTCGGGGCTGGGTTAGGCCCTGGGCAGGGATTTGAGGGCGGTAGCCCCCGAGAAAAAATTTCCTCCTACTTTTTCGCGTCATCACTGAAAAAGGGAAAAATCAACGAAAAATGAAAAAATTCAATTTTGTAGAACTTGAATTTGAAAGCTTCTAAGCTTGTTAAAAATGGGTTCAGATGGGTGTTATAGTATGATGAAAAACATGATTATTCGCAAGATTGTAATAAGTTTTGCACTGGATAATAAAAGTATTGGGTGGTTGTGGTTTGGTGGATGTAGCCCGGATTGGGTGAACCATGTTAAATTCTTTGTGTTTTGATTTATTATGTGTGTGTTTTTAGTTTCTCTGTTTTATTACTTAAATCTGCATTTAATTATTAGATATCTACCTTTCTAACGCTAACACTGTCTGATACCAATACCTCAATCTATAGTGAGATTTATACCTACTTGAAAGATAACACTCTTGCACCTAACTTGTCATGAACCCAAAAATGCAATCTCATTCGCTGAGCCACCCGACATACACTTATAGCAAATGTACTATACCGAAAAAGTCTTGATGAAACTATCTTATGATGTCTAGAATGTGATGAGTCTGAAATAGATTTACAAGAAGTCCATGAGGGTGTCTGTGGAACACATTCAAGTGGTCTAACCTTAGCCAATAAACTTCTTCATTTAGGATATTATTGGATAACTATGGAAAAAGAGTCTTTCTAGTTTGTGAAGAAATCTTAGAAATGTTAGATTCACGACAACCTTATCCATGCACCAGCATAGGAAATCCAACCTTTTGCATCTACATGGCCATTTTGTTAATAGGGATTGGGTCTTGTTGGTAAAATTCATCTGTCTTCATCAAATGGACACAAGTTTATCATCACAACTACAAAATACTTCATGAAGTGGATTGAGGCTATTCCTTTAACCAACATCATAGGAAAGAAAATTTCATCATTCATCCTTAACTACATCATCTGTGGATATGGCATTCCCCAATCCATAGTCATTGACAATGGAAGACCGTTCAAAAATAAAGACATGCAAGAATTGTGTGAGAAGTTCAATATCCAACATCACTTCTCTGCACCATATTATCCTTAGGGGAATGAACAACCAGAGGATTCCAACAAGACTATTATGAAGATTTTGAAGAAAAATGTCAATGGCGCAGGTTGTGATTGGCACATCCAACTAAACCTAGCTTTGTGGGTGTACCTCACTAGTATTCACACACTAACATGAGCTATACCCTATGCTCTAGTATATGGATCTGAGGCCATTGTACCTATTGAAGTTGAAATACCATCACTATGGGTTTCCTTGAAAGGTATCATTCGTGATGAAGACTATCAGGTCTCAAGATTGCAAGAATTGGAACTATTAGATGAGCGACGCCAACATCCAATAAATCACCTAAAATCCTACCAACAATGGATGTCCAGAAGTTACAATCACAAGGTCAAACCCAAAATATTCCAAGTTGGTGACTTAATGTTGAAAGAGAATCCACACAATCAACAAGATAGAGAGAAGAAAGGAAAATTTGAACCAAATTGGTTGGGGCCTTTTGTCATTATGTCAGTTTATGGTTTATGAGCGTATCAATTGTCCACGGTAGAAGGGGATCAGTTTGAGGAACCCATGAATAGTCTTCATCTCAAGAAATTTTATGCATAATTCGGCCACCAAATTGGTAAAAAAGTCCTGAACAAATCCAAAAACAACAGAAAAAGTCCTAAAGAAATCCAAAAATAGCAGAAAAAGTCCTGAACAAATCCAAAAACAGCAGAAAAAGTCCTGAACAAATCCAAAAACAGCTGAAAAAGTCCTAAAGAAATCCAAAAATAGCCAAAAAATTCATGAAGAAATCCAAAAACAATAGAAAAAGTCCTGAAGAAATCCAAAAACAACAAAAAAAGTCCTGAAGAAATCCAAAAATAGTAGAAAAAGTCCTGAAGAAATCCAAAACCATCAGAAAATTCCCAAAAAAAAATGGTTACTTTGGTGAAAACTTGGAAAATAGGCATCTTGGTGATAACAAAAACAAAACAAAAATATCATAAAATCTAAAAAAGTGCAATAAAAGCATGTGGTGAAAATCTAGCAACATGTGCTATTTGTGACAGGTTGGCTTTTGCCTCTGTGGGAACATGTGTTGATCACTGGCTTGGTACCATTACCTTTTGCATCCTTCATTCGAGTTGCATATGCATACCTTGTCATGCTGGTCATGTCTCACCTTAGCTTCTTGAACATTATACATATCCATAATAAACTAGCTTGTTTTCCATTGGGGGAAAAATCTTGACCTCGCTAAGGGCAACAAATCTTGAGCTTAAACCAATAAGCAAATAGCAAGAGGACAAACACAACAAAAACATTGATCATATTGAAATCAAACATGGAACAATCAATCACCATTGGAAATGTATCAAACATCCTTGTCATGTCAAAAAATCCATAAAAAGGTCAAAAATCCAAAATAGCCAAAAATAGAGTCACCTTGTTGAATTGTATTGTTGTAGTACATTGTAATTAAGTGTCTGTTCATATCCTAGTCTTATAAATCAGTTGATTTGGTCGAACTACGTGGTCTCTGCATGTATAATGTAGGAAAGGCTTATCTTTGATCAGCCCTTGAGACCCCTAGGATAGGTCTTTAGGTTAGTTCCTTGGTCAAAATTTTAGAAAACACCTAAAAATTGGAAAATCAAAAATCCCAAAAATAGTATAAAATCACGGTTACAAGGATGATGCTATTTTGAATCATGGTTTTACCATTTTCCACATGAATGTTCAAATTTTTTGCATTGTGATTGGTGTTATCATTTCTCAAGAGCAAATTCAAGGATGTCAAAGAACTAGAAAAGCTAAGATCGAGAATGATATTGTCTTTGTCTTCTACCTATGAGTTAGTCATTATTACTATGAGAATCATTGCAGGATGTGCTCTACAAAGTATCATTGATGATATTCGGGATTCACATAGGAAAATGATTAAATCTTGTCTATTTACGCAAGGAATGATCAAGTCATCATGGTCTAATTATACCTAGATGCTTGTATTAACTTGCACTATCAAAAATCATGGAATTAGTACTCAAGTCATCATAGTTCAATTATACCATCAATGTTTGTACTCACTTTCAACATTTCTAATGGCTCAATGATGACAATAAGCACAATAAATCACTGGGATGACATCATTGCATTATTAGTATTGCATGTCTAGGTTGCATTCATATTTGGTCATTGTAATGGAATTTATAGATTTTTCCAAAGCTGATGTTATTTCTATCATTAACAGATTGAGTACATTTGAAATTACAAAAAGCATCATTTAGTAGCATGAGCATTAGTACATCAATCATAGCATTACCCTATCATCTAGGCATTCATTTAGGTCATTAATCATATATTTTCATTATGAAAAATCCAGGAAAAACAAATACATTGATCATATCATTTTCATCCATATGCATCTAGTCATACATCCTAGGCATCAACATATGTAAAATAATCATTGATTCATTTGTTACATGCATTAGATCATAATATTTGCATTAAAAAAATACAAAACATAAGTTACCATACATACCATACATCAATAGGACAATATAAATTCATTCATCTTTAGATTAACATCATCTTACATATCATACATTATACATCATTTCATCAAAAAAATACAAAAATAATAGCATGTAGACATTTGCATAAAACCATAAGATCATAACACATATTGCATCCATGACATATAATATCATCATCATAAAACATCTCATACCATACAGGACATGGAAATTAAATGCATCCATCATAAACCAATGCATAAACACATAGGATCATCATCACTGCATATATATCTCAAAAATATGTCAAATGTACAAGGATATCTGAATGTCAAGAAATAAAACAAGGGTGATATCATCAAAGGTCAGTATATACATCATGGAATATATAAACTAAATAAAACTATGTAGTGCTGCCTCTTGATGTTGCTTGCCTCACTAAACCTATACCCCCTGCTACACCTAAGTTCCTTGCACCTGGATCCCTCTGATCCCCTAGTAATGGTTGTGTCACACCCATGCTCACTGTCTGAGACTGAGATCTACTAGTCTAAGATCAGGTAAAGCTCTATCGCTGCTCAGGTGAGACCAACTCATGATATCGATCTCTATAAAACTAAAGCTCTTGAGAAGTGTGATGAATCTCCCTAAAGTAATCAACCGCTCCTGTAGTCATCGTAGCCTATTGCAACCTCTTTGTGAGGTCCTCCACCTACTCAACCCACTGTCTCAGGGTGTCTCTCTCCACAGCTAATGCTGTAACTTTCTCTTGTACTTGTCCCTAGCCCTATATCTGTGCCAGCTGCTATTAGGCAACATCCATCTCATTTTTCAAAGTTTGAATATGACCCTGGGTCTGTAGGAGCTATGCCTGTACCTAAGTCAACAGTTGTGTTTGTGTCTATAACTGCCCCTATAACTGTGTTAGCTTCCCCTGAATAGTATGAACTTGTGTTTGCAAAGCAGTGATCTATGACTTCTGTTGTTGAGAAGGTAGGCATATCTTTACACGTTGTTGTGATGCTTCCACCAAGGATCACCTCTTGCAAAGCACTCTAGCATCGAAACGAAGATGTACACCACCTCTTCCATCTCCTCCACCAGCGTCATCACCTCCATCATCATCATCGCCCTCATCTCCACTCTCTCCCTCCTCATCTCCACCATCTCTACCCCGTCTCTACTTGGGTGGCCTATCCTCATCATCCTCAAATGGTGACATGGGCTCATTAGGCCCCAAAATCCTCAAAAATAGATGAAGACCAAAATATGTTGTATACTCCTCACTCATATACCCCTCAATGATTTCTGGATGATAATCCTAGATCACTAGCTATAAATATAGGCACTCATTACATGCGGCATCATAAGACAGTGTAGGTCTCCACTCAGTCATATCCTGCTATCTGCAGGCATATAGAGTTGAACCTTGTGGAATCCCTTGAAATCGACCATATTGCCTCAACACTCTCAACAATAGGAATCACTCGATGATATAACAAGTCTGTCCAATGAGGTATTTAATGGTCATGAGGTAAGGAACCTCTAAGTGATCCTCCGCCCACTACTCACAATCCACATAGTTTTGCTAGGTAACTTCATCTAGGTCATCTAACACCCACCGCCAATACTCCAGTTTTCCCAGCTTATGCTGGACAAGTGAACTAGCATAACAATAAATGTAGGGCCTCCCAAATGGTCAGAATCTATCGGTCTAAAGTCGTGTAACTGCAATATGTTCCCAGGCCCAAACCTGGAGCAATGTAACTTCGATAGATAAGTTGGCTCCTCTTAGATACACAACTTAGTGCAAATCATGATATAGATGCGTGAGCATGCATGAACCCAAAGAAAAATGGGTTTTGAATTGCACCATCTGCTCCAATGTGCATCCCCAATCAACAAAGAGTCCCTTTTCCCTCTTTTCAGGACATAAGAAGCCACCAAAAAATCCCATAAGAATGGAAGGAAAAGGGACATCATTGGAAAATATCTCCAGCCACGACATCCAAAATCCAACAATCTGATCATCATGGAAAAGTTATCATAATGCATATGTACCTCCCAACTCAGTAGAATCATTAGTAATGATCTCACCAACAACAGGAATTTGCAAAATCCTGTACACATCCTCTAGTGTGACAGTCATCTCTCCGATGGGTAGATGGAAAGTGTTGTGTTCGCTATGCCACCTCGTTATTAGTGCCATCAACAAACCCCAGTTAATCTTAACCTGAGGCATATCAATCAATAAAGATAGACCACATCTCTCAATAATATCTCCATCAACACAAAATAGTTGTGGAATCAACTCCCATGTCATTGGAAATCACTCTCGAGACTGAAGATTATCTAAATCTGTCTCCTATCATTTTGAAAACATCACAAATCAACATATCAATCAAACCAAAATTAGCAAAACAATCAAAAAAAAAAATTCAATCAACCTATCAATCTTAATGAGATTTTGATCAAATCTCGTCAACATTTTTTTTTGACTCTCACCTATCATGAGATCAAAAAAACATCATCATTAGTGTACCTCGCCTATGATAAGGTCACTACATCATTTATCCTATCATCAATACCTATTCATCAGCTGAATGTGATCAAACATCACAAATTCAAGGAGAAAATCACAAAAATTTGCATTCTATCTTGGAAACACCAAAATAGATTGTCAAAGCGCCATTTCAACCAGACGCACCAAAAAATCATGTGGAGGTACAATTTCATGTGGAAGTGCTTGAGAAATCCACCAAAGTGCCAGAGAAACGAGCAAAAGCGCCATTTCATTGGAAGTGCAAGAAAATCTCTCTTAGGCACTGAAATTTTTGGCAAAAGCACCATTTCCCTAAAATTGACCTATGCACAGCTTGGAGATGCCATTTCAGACCTCCTAGGCGCTGAAACGAAAGCATCAAAATAGACCTTGGAAGCGGTAGAGAATTCCTCTGAAGTGCCAAAATTCTTAGCCTAAGCGCCGTGGAAAAATTTGCAAGCTCCAAAAGATTTTTGACATTTAAAAATTTGATTTAAAAATGTGAAAAATAAATTCAAAAATCACAAAGGAAGTTTTGAATATCTTACCAGAGGTTCGTATCCCATTGGCCGATTATGCCATCATACCCATTCAAATCGATGTGTCTACAGAGGAATCACCATCTTGCTCAGAAGCTCCAAAATTCTTTCCCACTTCACACAATTTTCAAATTACTATTTGCACAAATGAATTACTCTTCACTTTTTACCTCTTAATAAAGGTAATTAAAGGAGTGATTTTGGTGGCATTGTTTTTTTTTTTAGGGCCAATTAATTGGGGAAACTTACAACCTTTCATATCAGGAGATAAATCACTAGAATATCATCAAATCAGTATTTTATCATCATCATCACCATCACTCAATTGAAATTTTCAAAAACCATCAAAAATCCTTTATCATCACAAATTTCTCAATTTATCTCCCGAGGGGGCATATACTTATAATCTCCCGAAAATCACTGTCCGGGGCATTGTTAAAAATTTTAGCAGCACTGATAATTTTTTCTTTGAAGTAATGCATAAAAAATGTATACATTCAAAATTGGTTTGAAAATATTATTTAAATATTGATTATTTAATTAATGAAATCTTTATTCTTCTACTATTTAAATAAATTGCAAATTTATTTACATAGTTCCTATTTTCTTAATTCCTCTATTCTTATTCACCCTTTTCATGATTTAATTAAAGTAAAAGAATCTAAATAATTTGTTTTATTCTAATTAATTCCCTCTCATTAAATTTGAATTTCTAAATTCAAATTTGTCACATTTCTACATATCTCTCTAACTTCCTTCCACCTCACCCTCCAACTCAACATGTGTCACATGAAAATAATTATTCTTATTTTCATAAATTGGATATTTACTCTCAACAATTTAACAACCTTCAAGACACATGGCTTCATCTTCCAATTGATTCCTTCTTACACTTGGCAAGATGGTTTTACTAAAGGCAACCATTGTCTTGTTTTCTCCATCCTTCTCATTCTTCACCGCTGATTTCTCCAGACCAAATCTCAATCATTCATGGCTGCCCACTCACTCAATGCCTTGGAAAAATCTATAAATTGAGGCCCATTTACAATTTTTCATCAAGGAGCAATTGCATAATCTTACTCAGCAAAATTTTACTTGAGTTTTTAGAGCTTTATTTGCACTTTTAGCTCAACATTTAGGATTAGTCATCAATTTTGTTTGGATCATGGCCCCTTTAGGCATTTCATAGTTTAATTCAACATGTAGAATAAATTCTAATCTCATTAGCATTAGCATAGTTTGCATTATCTTGCACTTCATATCATTTTGTGCATATTGACTCATTTCACCATGTCAATTGATCATTTCATGGAGCTAAATCTTTTAATCATATAGATGTAGGCTTATAATCTGCATTATAAATGGATAGGCTACTCATTTCTTAGATGTCATCCTAGGGATTTGTATAGGAATAAGATCTGAGAACACAAATTGCCAAGACATTTAAGATTAGAGGAGGATGCACAGTTTTTAAAGAATTATGTTGTTAAACTATGTTTGATTTAGATAGATTCTTTAATGTAATACTATCCATCTAAGTGTGTTTGTTTTGATATAATTCACACATATTTTCTAACACACATAAACTACAAAAATCTATTAAGTACAATTCATTAGTTAAACTCGTTATTCTATTACTTGTGTGTAGGTTTGACTAAATCCACTGGCACTGGGAGGTGTCCTCTGGAAACCTCCAATATTAGCCTATTCAACATCCAAAATCATATATTAAAATACCATTCATTAAACAATTCTATTATCATGTAATAAATTTATAATTGTTTACTAGTTACATACCCCATCAATAGGTGTACTACAAAAATAAGTAGGTGGAGGGCCAGTGTATCCAATCTCAACACTGTGAATCTGCAATTTTGTTAAAATCATAAAACTAAATTAGTTAATCTTGCATTTCAAAATCAAAATTCAATAAATTAAATTCAATGAACATGCTAACTTTTACCTAACTATCAATTCCATATGCGTCATGCAAAATTTCAGCTACCCTCTCCATCTCCATAGTTGTAGATGGATCTTCCATAACAACCTCTTAAGTGTCGGTGGGGTCATATGAACAAGTTTCCTTGGAATATTGATGCACATGGGTTCGAAGGCCACCACTCGAAGACTCCCTTGGATGGTGCTATAGAATAGGGCTAGTATGATGGATGACACTATAGGTCAAAGTGTTGATCGCCTATAATGTTTGTATGTCGACACTCTCCTTTGCGACGAAAGGCATAACAACATGCTCAAGAGGTGACCTAATGAGAGCTTGTCTCCCTTGTTGCATAGGATCCAACTATGCATCGGGTCTGTCATGAGCCAACCCCCCACCTCTCTCCTAGAAGTCCCTCATATCAAAATAATTTGGGATTTTGTTCAATATTAACTCACTATATAGTTTCATAAGGAAATACTATGGAACTTCACAATTTTTGCACGGTGGGTAATCAAAGACCATGTAGCACCTATCATAAAAATAGTTCCTAATCTATTGGTGGTGGCACCAATGAATAGGAAACCTCTTCACATTGAGGGTAAGATTTTTATTTGTGCATGGGTCAGTGAATAATGAGCACAAATCACCTTTTGTAATTTTTAAATCCTTTACATATTTATATGATAGTTTATCCACATAATAAGCCCTAGCCACCTGCCTCCTATCTTGCCATCTAGTTATTTTTTTACTAATTAAATCTACATTTTTTAACATATCTTTCAATGAACTTGCTAGGGTCATTCTTTCTGCGATTGAACCATTTGGACCGCTCAACCCACTGATTAAATCCTCAAATTTTTTTGTTGTTGTTCTCAATTTCACTCATTAAATTTTGTTGAGTGCCAGGAGGGTGCTGAATAATTGGTGGAGGAGGTTGTTGTTGTGGTTGATTTTGTTCTTGAGGATTTGGTTGATCTTCTTGTTGAGGATTTTGAGGGTTTGCGAGTTGATTTACATCTCCTACAAATTCAAAAAAATATATAACAAATACAACCTAAAACTAACCTCCTTGTTGTCATGGCACCATCCTTGTGAAAAAAATAGCAACCGTTGGTGAAGATTTTTGCACAATTCCTCCTCCTAGAAAGTGAGCATGAAAAATGTGGGTTTTGGCAGTAGGCACAACAAAAAATATAGTCAAAATGTAGAATGAATGAGTTTCAGTTTTTTTTTGGCTTTTAACATTTCATAATGTGAGTGCATTATAATGTGCTCACATTACGGGATCGTTATGGATGAGCCTTAGGCTCGGTCCACCAAACCATAATGCAAGCGCGTTATAACACACTCGCGTTATGACTTTTCAAAACCTCTTTTTGAAAGTGGCCACAAATTGGCTACCCATCTCCATGCACCTGCCCATGTACAAAATCCTAAAAATCCACATAATAATTTCCAAATAGCTCAAGAAAATTACCCAAAAAACAACGCTCAAGTCAATTAGCTCACATATCCTCCAAATAAAAAAAAATACCCAACAACTAAATCAAGCGTAGGATATTCAAAGAGGGTTGTTGAGGCAGAATACTTAATTTAGGAGAAAATTCACTCCATTGGGATAAACTCTTGAGGTAGTTATGAACAAACTTTTCCAAAAGAAACTTATCAGGCTTCCCAATCCTGATAAAACAACTTGCGATGAACCAAAATTCAAACCCCCTTGGTATAGGGTAATCCCACAATAATGGGTTGCACTTTTTGGCCAAACTTGACATTGAAATCAACATTTTTCACCAAATTTTCACTTTCTTACACCTAGATAGAAGCTAAACCATTTAGAATTTGAAGATGAAGCAAACTAGTGATTTGTGAGATTTTGTGCATAGATTCTAATTATATTTTAAAAAAAATTAAAAATAAATTGTGAATCCTTTTATGCAATTTTTAATAACTTATTTTTTTTTACCAAACAACATTTTTAAAAAGTGATGCTTACTTTGTACCACATAACCTTTTTTATAGAAAGTTTACAATTCTAATTTTTAGAATACAAATTTTTCACACCAATATATAGTGCATGGATATTTTTTCATAACTTTTTGTTGTATATATATTTTTTAATTAATTCCAAGTTAGAGTAATTTAAATTGGAAAAAGGTGTAATTTGTACCACATAACTTTCTTTATATGCATTTGAATTAACTTATTATTTTCTTGTTGGAATAAGGACGTTAATACCTAGTGCACATGTATTTTTAAAAAAAAAAATCTATATTTTCCTATTTTTTCGTATGTGTGAAACAAAAACCTTGATGTTCATTGAAAAACCAACATTCACAAGAAATTAAAATATAGAATAATCAATTTAAATATATTTAAAGTTATACTTTTTGGGAAGCTTATACTAAAGGCTACATACTTACAAAACATAAATTTTAAATGAATTCATTTGATCCCCCAAAAGCTTAACAAAAAGTGGTTTTTTATCAGTATTTTGATAGGTGTAGAGGAGAATCCATCAAAGGTATCGTTTTAAAATAACGGGGTTTGATCAAACCATCTTTAATTAAAATCCTCTAAATAGAACCTTTAAAGGCTTAAATCATTATATTTTCAAAAAATATGTGATTTCAAGAAAAAAATAAGGATGTCCTAGAAAGTGTAACCCATTATAGTGGAAACACCCTACAATGAGAATGAGTAATGTTTCCACATGATCAAGGGTCACACAACAAATAACTATATGATATTTAAGATCATGGTACAAGACTTAGAAAATGGATAGGTTGACATTAAACATCATCTTGAACCCCCCGATAATAATGATATGTGAATATAGAAGGATTCACTCCTCAATCATTCTAGGGGAAATGAAAAAGGTAAAATGCAAGATTACAAAAAAGCCATCTTCACCTATGACAAAATCATAGGAGCCATATCCCAAGCTTATCCAAATATCAATGTCATGACTATACTAGGAAAAAGCCCCAAATGCAATGTGACTACTTGAAAAGGAAAAGTCACATTCCAAGAAGCCCCACTTCCATCTAAAGACATTGTCAAGCCTTCCACTAAATATAATTGTGAACCTAGATCCTATACCTACAAGAACACAATAAACAACACATTAATAAGGTCAATGAAAGTTAAAATATAGATCCCTCAAGAAATCCATTTGAATGCAAGAGAAAAGGAATAAAATGAAGAACACAATGAACTTAAAACAAATATGTTGAATCCTATTCTAAAATAAATAAAACTCTTAATCTCTTGAGGGAGTTGGTGCCAATTTGATGTGGAAATGGGCCCTTTCCCAACTCCTAAGAAAGCTTGATGAAGATTTGATGATTGTGATCCACTTGGTGATTGCTTCAAATTCCTTCCATGGAGAAAACCTACAATAACCTAGCTACAATTGATGGATTTGATGCCAATGATAAAGCTCTAAGATGAAATTGAAGTATAATAACTTTGCTAAAATTGTGGATGATGGAAATGAAGGATGAACTCTCTATTTATAGAAAGAAAGAGTTGAAGATTGAAAGATAGGATGAATGTGGGATAAAAGATAAGCCAATGACATGATGCCACTTGTTAACATTTGAGAGGATGAAGGTTGAGCACATTTTGATCAATGTGCAAGTTTGAAATTTGAATTTGAAGAAATGACATTTTTAGGGGGGATGAAAGAGCAGTTAAATGCCACTTGGCTCAATGCACAAGGACATGCAAGAGATTTTAAATGCTTTGTTGGAAGGGACAAGTCCTTTTGGAGGGACTTTTTGAATTTGAAGAATATTCCATCCTTTGATTCTTTTTTTGAATGAAATAGAAGAATTTAATAAATCAAATAAATTGATTTATTGTGCAAGTGGGAAAAGTTAGAGGATTTGAGTGATTAGGATTAAATTAATCAGGATTTGATTAATTTAAGAGAAGATTAGGTGATTTTACTATTTGATTTAGATTTGTGGGTTGAAATAAATCAAAAAGAGATGAAAATAGTTAAAACCTAGTTAAATAGATATTTTGATTTATTTAACCAAAGGGAGTGATGTTTGATTAAATTAGATAAATGTTTGATTTATTTAATTTAATAGAGGAAATATAGAGATTTAATTAAATAAAATTAATTATTTAATTAAAATAGAGATTTAGGAATTAATTAAATAAAATGGTATATTTAATTAACAAGAGATAATGACTTAACAAGATAAAATTGATTTATTTAATTAAGAGATGAAATGTGATGAATTTAATCAAATAAAGGTTATTCAATTAAATGTTTAGAAAAGGGGATGTTTCAGGATGAACTAGTGTTAGTAGATCAAGATCGAATGTGTGATATCAATCAGTATATTTTCCGTGTCTACAATAACATTAATGACCAATTGAAGAAAACTCTAGCATCAATATCCATTCTTGAGCTTTTAAAAATATCACCGACATATAGAGAGATCTTGGAGAAAGTTATCATTGATTCTTCGATGCCTAATGACCTCAACACTAATCAATTTCAAGCCATGGTTGGTACTGTCACTTCACCCCATCACTTGGTAATTTTTGAAAAATACCTTCCGCAAAGGTCCTTCCACAATCAAGCTTTATATCTCAAGGTTTGTGTTCACAAACACAAAATCAAAAGGGTGCTAATAGATGGGTGTGCATGGTTAAACATATGTACCCTAAAAATGGTAAAGCAGTTGGGATATTTTGATGATGTGATTGACATGAAAAAGAGTATCACCATAAGGGCTTATGCTAATATGAAGAGAAATTTTGAGGGAATAATAAGAGTACCAATTCAAGTGGGGCCAGCTATAACAAAAACAAGTTGTTAGGTACTAGATCTTGAGTTGTCATATAGCCTCCTCTTAGGGTGACCATGGATCCATGTAATGCAAGCAGTCCCATCAACCTTTCACCAATGCCTAAAATTTCCTTACAATGGTAAGGAAGTTATAGTATACACTAATCTCAAACCCTTCCATTTCCACTCAAACTTGGACAAAAAGTACAAAAAGCTTCTTTATATACCTATTAATGATATGTCATTCAACTCATTTTCTTATGTTGATCCAAGTGCTTGATAATGGTTGTGGAGAGTACCATTTCAAACAATCCTTCTACATCAGGGAGCTTCCCCCATCACCAAAATACTATAGTTGACTGAAGGAAATAAATCACATTCTTAAGCTATTACATATGAAGTCAAACCCACTATCTTCACCAGGTGTGGAGACATGAAGGATGAAGTGGTATTCAAAGAGGATCTCTCATCATGGCTTTATAAAGAAGAACAAGAAGAACAAAAACACTCACATCCCCTTCCTATGGATCTTAGTAACAAGGGTTATTAGATAGGAAGAAATATGGGATACACTAGAATAGGTTCTCTTGGTCTACATGAACAAGGCGTAAGAGAACCTATCATAACAAAACAATGGAAGAAGAACATTGGACTAGGTTATGGTTTGATAGAGGAGGTTGTCCCAAAAACTAAAGTTACATCTTATCAAGAAGTAGCTCCTACTACTATCAAAGAGACATCAAATAACTACCATCTTATGGACAACAACCTAACAATCACAGACCTATTTGATTTTTTTTCATAAATACCATCACCTTCAGACCTACAACTAAGGACTACCATATTGAAAAAAATCCAACGAACGGGAATGGGAGTCTTATGCCTCTAGTGACTATGATCTAGATACCCTCTAGGACATTGATAACTCTACTATCCTTTCCTTTTCCCAATCCACATCCACCATAAGATTTGTTGGTAACAATGATAACTTACCCTTATGATACCTAGAGTTGATCAATTAGGATCAACAACATCATGCACCTATTGTGGACCTATTCCAGAACAATGAAGCTATCACAAAGTTCATGGGAATTCAATAGGGTTTCCATCAAGGAGATCACGAGGTTGGATTTTTCATAGAACTAAAAGAAGGGGCATATTTTTGAGGGGAGATTGCATCCTCCAGTAGCAAAATTGAAACAAAAAATATAAAAATAGAAATGAGATCCCCTAGGGAAAACAACAATGTGGCTCTATCAAATCATGAAAAGAGAAAAAAAGGACACATTTGAGGGTGAAAACCTCTGTAAGGTACCTAAATATGGAAGATTCAATCTTCCCATCACATAGTATCTAGAACACTCAACATCCTTGGTTGAAGGTTTAGAACCCATCAATGTTGGAACAACAAGGGAACCCAAAGTGACATATCATGTAACTTCCTTGGATTCTAAGGAAATAGTCAACTTCACAACATTCATCAAGGAACATAAGATTAAATTTTCCAAGACATATGCAAATATGCCTGGGATAGATCTAGTTTTAGTGGCACACCATCTAATGGTGTGAATGGATGGATCATATATTGTTTCATATGATGTTTTATTATGGATGATCAATATATCATTTTGATATATGATGTTTATATGTTATTGATATATGATGGACGTATACCATATATTCATGATACATGATGTTTTCATTGTTTTATTGTCATCATGATATGTATTGATGACATTGTGGATGCAAGATGGATATGGTACTAATGATGTTGTGATGCAGGATAGATGTTAGAAGAATTATTTGATGATGGATATAAATTTACTGTAATTAGTACTAATGAGTATTGATTTCGCTTTGCTTGAAGGCTTTGCATTTTGAACAATTATGTTTGATGTAGAAAATATATATTATGCACCAAGGTATTAATGGCAAAGGTGACTTTATATCCATTGCATGGAATTTGACTCATCATACAAAGAATACTCTTGCTCATACCAGACATATAAAAACTTTGATTAAAGTATATGATTGGGTTATGTTGAAAAATGTTGGACCAGTAACACAAGAGGTATTAAGCACCTAATATTCCACTACTTCACAAAATGCTTGAAAGAAACTTCCATACACTCAATAAATCAAGTATTCACCATGGTAGTATTACAAAAACATATTATGAACAACAAATCAAAATGACACTCAATTTCCCCCATTCCTTCTTCTCTAAATCCTTATGGACATCATCGAGAGATCCTAGGAATGAGTCAATAAAACAAATCATCAAGATAAGACTATAAAAAGATAAAAACAAAGTTGTAGTATCACTTGCCATATCTATTTGGGGTGGGGCTATTATCTGGTGTTGATCATGTATATCGTAGGAATAGATCCATTAAGGCATATCTCAGGATGTTGTTTGTGACTTGTCAAAATGATAGGTAGTTAATACTTTGTCCTTGTTTTAGTTAGTTTGTAATCTAATATTTGTGATTATTTTGCTTGAAAGCTCTAGCTTTTGATGTTTTCCCTATTTGATTTTTTTTTTTCAAAGGGTGAAGGTGATGATTTGTTTATTATGGGTGAAAATTTTATTATGGTTTGTGATGAAGGAGTTATGATCTTTTTTATTTTTTTGAGTTTTTATGATGTTGTTTTTGTTGTTTTTAGGGTACTAACCTAGGGCCTCAGGGGCTCATAAAATATAAGCCTTTCCTATGTTGTACATGCAGAGGCTCATAGTTCACTTGGTTTGAATGTTTTTGATATTTTCTGTTTTGTGCATGTTTTTGGATTTTGTATTTTTTGACTAAGTTAAAATAAAAAAATGATAGAAACCTAAGGAGACTGACCTAAGGCATTGGGGAATGATTAGAGATAAGCCTTTCCTACATTGTACACATAGAAACCATGTAGTTCAACTATTTGACTCAAAGCATAAATTTTTTTTTGGGTTTTAAACAACATTGATGACTTGGATTGATATTCCACTTATGTTTCTAGATGATATGTTGTGGGGAATATACTTGAACTAGCTATGAGGTTCAAGAAACTATTGATATCTTAGACTATTTAAGTGAAGGAATAATCCAACAATGTTGTTTTCTTTTTTATTGTTTTCTAATGTTTTTGATTTTTGTTGTTTTCTAGATGTTTTTATTTTAGATTATTCTAGATATTTTTTAATTTTTGATATTTTCTCGATGTTTTTGATTTTTTTCTATTTTTTACCATGATAGGACACACAAAGATCTAATCCATGACATCTTTGGGAAGTTTCCCCAGTTTGAGACAAGACTGCTTTCCTAAATCAATAACAAGCCATGGTTGGATACATGCTTTTTTATGGAATGGATGGGCGAATGTTGTGGATAGTACTGATAGATAATAATGCGAGTTTTATTTAAACATAGCACATGTTTGTCAGCTTTCACTACAATGCCTATTCTAGAAGCACCACAAATTGGTTTTCGCTCAAGGAATGTTTTATTTCTCTTTACTATTTTTCTCTTTTTTATCTTTTCCATTTTTTTGCATTTTTAGCCTTTTTCTTGGGGTATTCTGATGTGCTTCATGTATAGAACATTTTGAGGTGACTGTTGTTTAGTGGTTCGGCCAAATGTTCTCCTTTAGGAGTAGCCAATTGATATTCCCTAGAACTATAGCTTGTTGTGATGATAAATGGGCCTAACCAGTTGGGTTCAAAGTTTCCTTTGTCGCCCTGATTCAATTGTACTTTTTGATTCTCTTTGAGGACTGAGTCACCAACTTGAAATTTTCTACTTTGATTTTCTTATCATAGCTTTGTTTGATCCAATTTTGATAAACCTAAAGATGGATTCACTTGCTCAAATTCCTTTCATCTAGGAGCTCTAATTCATTTAACTCAAGTGGATACTTGATATTCTTCATTGCTAACCATGTCTTTTAATGAGATTCACAATGAGGGGATTTCAACCTCACTAGGCAAGACAAACTTTGATTTGTAGACCAAGGAAAATAATTTGGTACCTATAGGTGTTCAGATGTTGGTTCGATATGCCAATAGGGTTGGGTTAAGCTGCAAATGACAATCATAGTCATCTCCACTAACAGTATTTTTTAGTATATTCATCATGGTTTTGTTAGATGCTTCAACCTAACCATTTCCTTGAGAATAGTAGGGCATGGAGAATCTATGTTGGATAGAGAATTTGGAATAGAGATCTTGGATGTCTTGATTCTTGAATGGGGTTCCATTGTTTGTTATTATCATTTATGGAATTTCATACCTACAAATTAGATAATTGAAAATGAATTTTGATATCTATTTTCTAGTGATGTAGGTCAATGGAATTGCCTCTATCCATTTAGTGAAATACTCTATTGTTGTGATAATAAACATGTGTCTATTAGATGAAGCAAGTGAAATATTACCTACCAGGTCTAATCCCCATTGCGAGAAAGGCCATGGTGTTGTGATGGGTCTCAATTCCTATGTTGGTGCATGAACTAGGTCATTGTGCTACTGGCATTGACAATACTTTCTAGAATACTGAATGCATTCTAGTTCCATGGAGGGCCAATACTACCCCATTTTGAGAAGTTTTTGGACTAGTTTAAGTCCACTAGAGTGGGACCCACAAAAATATTTGTGTACCTCTTATAAGGTCGTTTTTGCTTCTTCTGTGTTAAGATACTAGAGTAACATACCAACTAGACTACAAAAGTATAGGGTATCTCCTAGGATTGTAAATCGGGAAGTCCTAAGAGTGAAGGTTTTCATTTGAGTGGTCGTTAGGTTGAGTGGTATGATACCATGTTGGATGTAGTCAAAGGTTTCTTGGTACCATGAGGAGTTAGGACCAACAATAACACATACCAATTCTAACTCTATGATGTCCAATGTAGGTATGAGTAGTTGTTCGACGAGGAACTGATATTTAGGAACATTTTATGGAATATCAAGCAGTGAGCCTCTTGTTGCCATTGCATCGACAACTCTGTTATTGATCCAAGGAATTTTTTCAAATGTTACTGTAAAAAAATATTCCTTGAAGTTATCCACCATCCTTTTATATGGCATCATCTTGTCGTCTTTTGTCTGGTACTCATCGTTCACTTGTCTAATCACTAGTTGAGAATCTTCAAAGACATGAAGCTCTTTTATTCTCCATTCAATAGCCATTTTGAGCATTATGATTAAAGCTTCATATTTTGAGATATTGTTCATGCATGGGAAAGTGATCATTTATGCCTTAGGTATACTATCTCCATGTGGTGTGAGAAATATAACATCTACTCCAAATCCATGTTGAGTGTGGGACCCGTCAAAGTATAGAATCGAATGGCCTATCTATTCTTTCATCAAGATACCCTCATCTAGAAAGTCCAATATGAGAGGCTTGCGATCATCTATGGGTGTTTCGACCAACTAGTCTACTATGATTTTTCCATTGGTGTCTCTTCTATCCACATACTCTATATCAAATTCATTTAGAATCATCACCCATTTCACAATTTGTATTGTTAGGGATGCCTTTGCTAGTAGGTACTTTAGCTTGTCTACTTTTGAAATCAATTTTACCTTTTTGTTTAAGATGTGTTGTCTTAGATTTTTTGTTGCAAATAGGAGTGAGAGGCACACTCTTTCTAGGGGTGAGTAGTTCAACTTGTAGTCCACTAGTGTTTAGCTGATGTAGTAGACCACTCGTTCTTTGTTGTTATCATCTAGTTGGCAATCATTAATTTTAAAAATTTCCAAAACATACAAATACATAGTTTGAATTTTACAATTTACACTTTCTTTCTTCTTCATAAAATCCATTCACTGAAATAAATTTAATTCATTTATTGTTCATTTTCTCTAAAATTTAATAATGTGAATAAATTTACAAATTGAATTATGATTCCATTTAATAGAAGATTAAATACATTTTTACAATGTTTCAATTATATTAAAAAATGGTTTCCTTTATTGGCAAGAATAGGTTGAAATCACAAATCTAATGAAAAGGCCAATGGAAAGAAAGCCACCCACAAAAATAAGTAATGAATTTCGATGTACAGAGTGTCGGCCTTTAAGAAACAAGAAATTCGACCTTTAAGAAAGTAAGATGCCAAGTAACATCGTAAGAATAAACAATGTAAGATGGCAATTCAAGGGACAAACATCGTCATCATAAATTTGGTAATTCCTTTTTTCTAGAATGGCATGACCATTGAGGGGAACACGTACTAAATTTCTCCAAAATAAAGAAAGAGTGAGGGAATGTTGGGCATAAGTATTTGAAGTAGCCGCCTAATGCCAAGGAAATCTTTGATCTGATCACGACATAGCCATCTACCAGAATGGAATTCAATGGAAAGGAAGCATTATTTTTCTCTGGACGAAGCATTTTCTATATATATTATCTTTGTAGATCTGGTTTCTATTGGCTAGTGCACAGTAATAAGGATTTCATTAAATTAACACACATGTCTATTAAATTTCTTAAGTATGTGTGGTATTAATAAGATTTCATTGAGCATCTACTTGAGCAAGACACTTACTATGAGATCACAGTTGACACAAGAGCGATAAAAATACTATATCTACTCTCTATTGAGATTAAATGGGACAAGGTTCATTTCAAGGTATTACTAGATCATATAGATTCACTATGTTCTCCATCAAGGGTGAAGTAGATTATTTATTTGTAATTGAAACATATAATGAAGTTAATGAAACTATCAACTTAAAATGGATCTAATGAAGCTAGATTCTCCTAAGGTGGTAGAAAATCCCATGAGCTCAAACTAACTCTTTGAGTCATGTTGACATCAATGTCATAATATATTATTTTAGTTATCACACTCACTAAAACTTTACCTATCTCCCCATGAAAAGGGTAATCTTGAATACCAAACTAGATTATGAAGGATTGCATTTTTTTGGGAGATAAGGCATCAAAATTAATTTAGGGTCTTCATGAGGGCATTTTTCTTTTTTCAAATGTGTCACTTTAGAAATGATCAATTGTGACCTAATTTTCAAGTGCTTTAGTCTGATATTAGATGTGTTGGATCTCAAAAATGTGGGTTACAAATCCTAAGAGGATTCTAGGCTCTATGATAAGACTTGCAACATTTTTGAACCAATGAATGGAGTAAACCTATATGGTTGATGACTCCCTACACTTTAGGCTCTGCCAAACCTAAGCGGGTGGACCTTGATAATTGAAGCAGATTGTGTGACTTATTTGGATTTAAGGATCTATCCAATATGGCATAAAGTGTAGCATAGATAATGGCTTGTTAACTACTACTCCTAATGTGATAATTGGAAATTAAGAATATGAAATTGGATAAGTAATGTATAAATGAAATATGAAGGGGACCAATGCTTTATTGGGTAAGTAGAGTCAATGGAGTTTTATGACAGGTGACTATTATTGGTTATAGTTTTGATTGTTTGACACTTAGGTTTGTTTCTACCTTGTATAAACGTGCAAGAATGTGACTGACAGACTCTACTTATTGATCTAATCGATCTTATCAGGTTACTATGATTTATTAAAAAGACTTTAATCCTTCCTTGAAGGAAACAATCAAAAGATTCACACAATGACAACAAATGTGTATTGAAAAATGAAGTATAACCTCAATTTGAATAACAAGATAATATCGACTTGGAGATAGTATGGAAATCTTATCAATTATAGGGCTCTTCTTACTGATCCAATTGTTACTTCCAAGTTACTATAATCAATTAAAAATATTTTAATTCTTTAATGGAAAACAATTAACTTGATTACATAGGAAAAAAAAATGTGTTTGATTAAATTGAATATCAACTTGGATACACAAGTTCAAATAACAGAGAAATAACAATGTGGAGACAACTAGATAATTGATCAAATCAACAAAGAATAGATGCCAATATTGAGTCACATAGAATTAAAGATCTTCTATTGATTTCTACCAAAATTCATGCATGCATCATGGTCCTTTACAATATAATTTATATGATATATATTATGAAAGCCATTTTTTATACATCTGTTTCTTTTCTCTCTATTTTCTCTTCTTATTCAATCATCACATGTCCAACTTATATATCAATATCTTGAAGAGGGTATACCCCTTCATAAGTGTATTTTGGAATTAATAATAAAACATTAACAACTAAGCTCTAATGAGCCACAAATGAACTTGTGTAATATGATCTAAATATTCCTAACTCAAGTGTGTATCAACATCCTCTACAGCATTCCTCACAACAATCTCCATAATGATTATCTTCTCCAAACGCTCACATGCCTCTTCTAATGTTGGATCTTCATTCTTAGCTACTTCAAAGGCTCCCTGCAGTATTAGTTGGCATTCTTTCATCCAGTCACTTTGACCTTTTAGTTCTCCATTATCTCTGAACAATGTAGGCACACCCTCTTTTGAAGCATCAATAAACTCCTTGGAATCTGCTTGAAGTTCCTTATAATAGTACTTATGTTTCCTCACCATGTCCTCAACAGTTGTAATGGCTCTAATATCAGAAGTGCTTCTCTTTTGTATCTCTTGGAGCTTTCCATGAATCCTGTCACTTATTGTCTTATGTTCTTGAATGGCAGTGTGACACTTGGAGTGGGTTACCTAGAACTTGTCCATCCAAATCATCAGGTTAGTGTGCCTCTTCTGGAATATTGCAGAAAGTGTACCAAATCTAACCTTGCTCACTTGAGTGTGTATTTGTTGATTACTCATCTATACTTCCTCACTGTTGTCCTTTGATTGGGGACCTCCTCCTTGAGTTAAAATTCTGGTGGACCCCTTGAATGTGTCCTTGACTATGTCTCTCAGGAAATAATTTTATTTGAACATTCTTTGACTATTCAACTTGTACATATCTCGTTCTTTGACCAACATTTGAATATGAGCCTTTTTCAATTTGGCTATATTTATGCCAATGCCAGCTATGACCACATGATCAATTTCTCCTACTTTTAATGTCATCACATGACCAAATTCCTTCTCAGTATCAATAATTACAAATTTCTTATGAGGGGGGTACAAAGCTTAGATCATAAGAGAACTCCCATCAGGATTGTATCTCGACCCAATATATACCTTTGTTACTCTTTCTGGACAGAGCTTGTGTTTGGCACCATTATTATGTAAAAAGCTATCAAAAACAAAATTTAAATTTAAATCCAAACTAGGAAAGATCATCACACTAGACTCCTCTAATAACTTTCTTCCTTTCTCTGAAGTCATGTTCTTCATCTCATTCTCCACATCCATTTTCAAGGTGTTCATCAACTAGCCTTCATTGTTGGGTGTGATGTATACAACTGATTTCCTTATTGTTTTTCCTTTTTGCTTGTACAAGAAAAATTTAAACTCAGGAGATTTAATGAATTGATCATCCAAAACAAAGGACCCATAAGCCAATTGCCTAGTATCTGTATCAAATGATTCCCCAACTTCTTGTTCTTCATTAGGAGGTTGATACTCCTCAATCCTTAAATTGGGGATCTTATTAGGTTGGCCTTGGGGTTCATTTTCATCAAAAAAATTCTCACTACCAGAGGAGAAAATTTATGTTTTTTGTATCTCCTTCATATTTTGTTCCATTTCTCTATTGTAGCTGTCAATTCCCAATTTAACTTCCTTCTCTCCCATGTTTTTAATAATATCATCATGAAGATATGGTATATGGGTATGTGCAGGATCATAATGGAAAAAATAGGCCCTTAAGTGGTGAAAAATTTAGAAAAATAAGAGTTAGGCAACTTGACATAAAATTTTAAATAAGTTATCTATATTATTATTATTATTATTTTTTAGACTGCACGAATCGGATAGCACGACCCCCTATAAACTGCAGTGCACCTGGTAAACTTTTTAACGTGACCGGCGACGCTGGCGCGACACGCCCTCCGGTACCACGGGACGGGGGAGACTAGAACTCGTGACCAGCAGAGCCGCAACGGAATTACTAAGCCAACCGAGCTAGGGCCCCCGCCCAGTTATCTATATTATTTCAAAAATATGTAATAATGGAATTTGTAGAAAATTGAATGTAGTTTCTAAACTACTACATTTTTTTTAAAATAAATCTATTTGGTGAAAATTTAATATTTCAATGTAGTAGTACACTTAAATTTCAGGGAAAAAATAAGAAGTAGGTGTTTGTCTGACCACCCTAACCACAATAAAATGATAGTATTTTTTTATAAGATTTTAGATATAAGTAGAGGAATCATGTCCCAATGTGATGCATATTTTTTTTAATTATTTTCCAAGTAAATAATTAATTATGAATTTTTTATTACAACTTTAAAAAATATAAAAACGCATATATCTGACCACCTTAACTTGGTCAAAACTTCATGAGTTTTTTATTTATTTTTAATCCTATAGTATGTGAAGCATAGAATGTGACACATGTTTTGGATGCAAAAAATGTGATGTCATTTGAAAGCTATAGATGTTTTTCAATCATCCTATCAATAAAAAATTTAGTCGTAATTCAAATAGAAAATGAATAATAATTATTTATTAAATTCAAAGTAAAGCATGATTTATATTGGTGCAAAGCTAAGAATCTCCTTTAAAAACCCTTTTTGTTTCATCAATTTTAGGTAAAAAAATAGTCACAGCCACATACCCATCATATCACCACTTTTTGGCCCCTCATGATTCTATGCATACCCATATGATCATATCCACCTAAATTTTGTTTTTTCCTAGAAAAAAGAACAAAACCTTCAAGATCATATATTTTCCTTGGTGCAACCTTCTTCATATTGAAGTGTGACAATTTTTCCAAAATGAGGTCATATCCTTCTTTTGACACCATAGTGAAATCTCCAAAATGCAATGTACTAGGCATGAATGATTTTTTTTCATATGCACTCAAGTTTGTGACATTGGAATAATCCAATTGCCTGACAATCTCTAGATATGCAATCCTATCTGGCACAATTTTGGGTAGCAGGAAAGGTGTATCTTCAAAACCATAATTTATAATCATAGTGGAATCAATATAGCAATACAAGTCACCCCAATTATGACCTATAGTTGGTGGTCCATTGAAATAATTGGGTCTTAAGAATATTTTGATCTCATCAGACAATGAATAATCACAAGCGTAATCATACAATCTACACAGTGTCTTGACAAAGTATTCTTCAAAATAAACATAATTGGAATTGATGAACCTACTATCCCAAATGGAAGTCCATAACTATACTGGTAGTGGCTGATACTCATCCAACTATATGATTCTCAATTCCTCTGGCCACATTCCTAACTCCTGTCCATAGTAAAACATCATATGCATGAGAAGGGAATAATGTTTAAAATGTATTGTGGAAGATCCATTCTTGATGACCATTAGCCCTAAGTCAATCCCTTTGGAAATGTGTAAAGAATAATCAAAAGGTCTTGCATTGTGGCATTGTATGTCTACAACAATCACCATTGGCCCTATAGACATGAATTCAGAGGCCTCTGCTCCCATTACTTAGCATATCGATAAGTATGTTTTAGATAGGGCTCGAACAAATCAACATGAAAGGGAGTTCCATCACTATCTTCAAGTGGAACTAGGCCTCCATTTTTCTTAAGCATGTGTAATGGTAACCTCCATCCTTTGTAAGTAGTATCCATTATCTAATACTCCCTCTCCAAATCCTCATGCACTATAGGGGTATGTGCAGGATCATCATGGAAAAACAGGCCCTTAAGTGGCAAAAAATTTAGAAAAATTAGAGTTAGGAAACTTGATGTAAAAATTTGAATAAGTTTTCTATATTATTTCAAAAATATGTAAGAATAGAATTTATAGAAAATTGAATGTAGTTTCTAAACTACTAGTTTTATTTTAAAAAAGAAAAATCTATTTGGTGAAATTTTGAAATTTCAATGCATAGTACTTAAATTTTAGGGAAAAAACAAGAAGTAGGTGTTTGTCGACCACCTAACCACAATAAAATGATAATATTTTTTATAATATTTTATACATAAGTAGAGGACTTGTATGTGATGCATAATTTTTTGTAGTTTTTCCAAGTAAATAATTAATTATGATTTTTTATTACAACTTTTAAAAAATATAATACTTGTATGTCGACCAACTTAACTTGGTCAAAACTTCATGAAATTCAATTTTTCTTTTTTTAATCCTATAGTATGTGAAGCATAGAATGTGATGCATTTTTTGGATTCCAAAAATGTGATACCATTTGAAAGCTATATATATATATTTCAATCAACCTCTCAATTAAGATTTTAGTCATAATTCAAATAGAAAATGAATAATAATTATTTATTAAATTCAAAGTAATGCATAATTTATATTGGTAGAAAGTTGAGAATCTCCTTTAAAAACCATTTTTCATTTCATAAATTTTGGGTTAAAAAAAAAGTCATCAGCCACATACCCTACAAATACCCATCATATTGCCACTTTTTGGCCCTTCATGATCCTGCACATACCCATAGGCTAATCACATGTGTCATCTAAGTTAAAAACTTCACCAAATGCAGTTTTGGATATATGTATGAAAGGCTCTCCTTGCGGGTTGCATATGGCTTCAATGTCTGGGTTATAATGTTTGGCTAGAAGTTTTATGAGGTCAACATTCACAAAGACATTAGGAACAACCAACTTTCCCCAATTGAAATTCCAAGGGTCACAGATTGGTTCAAATCTATTTCTCTGACAGTAATGAAACATGAATAATTCATATCCCCTAATGGGCGTCCACACATCACCTATATGTTTGCACTTGTCTTCTAGCCTTTCTACATCAGCCCTCAATTGTGCAATCCTTCTAGCTTTTGGCCCTAAACTAGACAATTGATCAATGAGGTCCTGGTGTAACTTTCATTCTTTTGTTTTAGATTCCAGCCCCGTTTTAGTTTTTTGTTTCTTACTTTTGGACTAGCTACTTTCACCTTGTTTCTTCCTACTCTTTGTTTTTGCAGAACTTGAACCTTCCATTTCTAGTTATCTACAAGGTGGTAGAATTGAATTGTAATTTATCAATTGCAGGGAACTTCATATGCTTACTTGTATGTCTCAGAGTGCATTGAATTCCTTGACTCTCGCTCGATCTCCCATCCTTCCCACTATAACTTCTAAAAATTATGTTGGTTCAATCTCTTTTCAATTAGAAAATATTTACATAAGGTTCATTCGTGTGGCCATTAATGTCCACCATTGGAAATGAATGCAATAGGTTTTTTTAATTTTGAAATGTTAGAATTATAGAAGAAGATTGCATTAGCAAAACCCTTCTAATCTCAGGACAATCTATGTGCTTTATTTTGTGTCACCTTCATTTATACATTCATAACTGATCACCAAGACATAACTAAATGTCCCTTTGATATGAGGTGTCCCTTTGTTTCTTTTACTCTATCGGGAAGACCACTTAGTACTCTTACCAATATTGTACAATGACCTTTTCTCTTGCTTTTCAACTCTTATTTTTTTAGGGAGAACATCATGAATTTTACCCGATATCAAGTTGGTCTCAACCATTAGAAATCCCTTTGATCATCACTCGGTATCTTTCCAATAAATTGTTACCATTCCATGTTACCATCGAGATGACATGTACCATCGTTGATAAAATAAAATTCATTTATGATGTATTTCGTCTCCCCGATGGATATCCTCTACTGCTTCATTCATTGGGATACGTTGGTGAGACCTTCCTCAAAAGCATCTCTCATCCATGTAACCCACATGGTTAGAGAGACCTGAGGAACTTACTCTAACCATACATGTCTCTCTAATACAATTGTTTTCCTGGTTCATTGGCAAAAGCATATATGTTTCTTCTCAATGAGGTTTCCATCAATGTGATGCATGAGCTTGGTATGATTTGAAAAGATTTTTCTGATTACCTTGCTCTCGTTGATAGTTTTTCATCGGTGAAATGTTATGTATTGTCTTCCTAATTGTGCACACCTATTATCTTCAAGGTCTTTGATCACTATAACTTTATTCACCTCTTCCCAATATGCAAAAAATATTCAAATGAAGGGCTCAGACTTACTGATCGGAAAGACATGCACATGATCTTCTCGATAAAGATCAATTGTTTATAGTTTTTGCTACACTATTATCAAGGGGATACTTATGTGTCAAAGGCCATATTCATGGGATCATGGGTTATGAAATGGATCTTGTCACACAAATTTCAACAATTTTTATTGATCATGAAATTAAGGTGTGTGAATTTGTGGTACATGGGAGATAAGCAGGTGAGGGCTAGTGAAAAATGTGAGATTTTTCTAGTTCTAACAGTGGCTCTGATTGGGGATGTATACCCCTTGTGGGTGTAGCAAGAATCCAGGTCTCTAGGGAAGAAAACTAAGTGCTTTACTTATATGGTATGGAAATGGAAGTGAATTTGGGAATGGTGGGAAATGGAGGTGGAGGGAAATCTTATACTATTGTGCATGGAAAATAATTATTTTAAGAGGTTTCTCAAGAATTTTCCATGCACTGGAAATTCTCAACCTTCTCCTAGACTATAGTGCATGGAAGATTAAGAAAAGAAATGTTTTAGGAATTTTCTATGCACTGGCAATTCCTATTCTTCTCCTGTCATGTTCTGGAGGTAATATGAATCTTCACTAGCCTTTCCAACAATGACAAATGGTCCTAGCAATAAAGCTTCAAATTTCCCATGCTTCCCTTTGTCGTGACTCTTGGAATTCCACATAAGAACCATGCCATTTACTTCAATTTTTTTGTTTTTAGCCCTTTTTTCATATAGGTATTTCATCTATAATTGCTTATTCTTATTGTGTTGTTGAGCTTGGTTCCTAACCTCATCAAGTTCCATTAACTCTTCTATCATATCCTCCCTAGGTTTAGGAATGTCTAAATCTTCTTGCAAGATGAACTTACATACTGGTAACAGATTATGGAAAGGGAGACTAGCTTGAGTCCCATACACAAGTTCAAAAGGTAATTTTCCAATGGCCTTCTTTATAGTGATTCTAGCTGCCCATAGGGCTAGTCTCAAATTGGAATCCAAGGCCTTTTTGTTATTATTCAACATTCCTTTTATGATCTCTAGGATGCTCTTGTTGTTGGATTTAGCTTTCCCATTTTCTTGTGGATGATATGGTGAAGCATATGAGATTACTATACCATAGGATTGCAAAAATTTCTTGAATTCATCTAATCTAAAGCACATCCCATTATTAGTTATAATTCTTGGTGGCACTCTGAATTTGGTGATGATATTTTCCAATAATTTTTTTCCATAACCTTACTAGTTGCTTGTTTGGTAGGTATAGCTTCCAACCACTTGGAAAAGTATATTGTGGCTACTAGTATCCATCTATGTCCTCCACTATATTTCTCTACAATTTGTCCTATGAAATCAATTCCCCATTGGTGGAATCAAGCTTCAACTTGCAAAGGTCTTAAATGTATTTCCCCTTGATACTTCAATTTCCCAGAAAACTTCTGACATGATTCACACTTCCTAGTATAATCATATGAATCATTGAAAAATATAGGCCAACAATAACCCACCCTTAACACCTTATGTGCAGTGGTCTTTGCTGAAAAATTATGTCCACATACTACATGCATTTCCTTTAAAACATGCATTTCTTGATCTTCATCTAGGAACAACAACAGAACACCATCCTTGTTCTTCCAATAGATGTCCCCTTTCATGAATATATACTTTGAAGCTTGAAGTTTAAGCATCATTTTCTTGTTATCATTAAATCCTTCAGGACATTTTATATGCCTAAGATAATACACAACATCAGTGTACATGGTGTGTGCTCAATAATAGTAATCATGTTGTCTACATCATTCAAATTGCACACCTGGGAAACTTCAATATTTGTTTCATCCATTAATGTTTCTAATCCTTGCCCTCTTACAAGCTTGGTGATTTGGAACTCAATGCCAAATTCTTGGATTTTGTTTATCCATCTACACCGATGGCCTTTTACTTTAGATTGTACAAACACATCTTTTATTGCAACATTAGGTACATAAGCTATTACTTTTTCTCCCACCAAATATGATCTAAATTCTTTGACAACTTTTACTAATGCATATGCCTATTTTTCTACAATGTTATATTTCAATTCTACATTTTGGAGGGATTTGATGAAGAAAGAAATAGGTTGTTCATACCCCTCATCATTTTTCTATAACATTACTGCTACAATTGTGTGATAGGACGAAAATGAAAAGATTTGAAAAGGCTTACTAAAACCAAGGGACTTAAACACTAGGGCCTCCTTAATTTCTCTCTTGATGGATATGAATGCATCTATGGCCTTAGCTATCTAGTCAATCTTTGGAACCTTCTTTAACATTTTAAAAATTGGTTTCACTATCTCAGCAAAATTTGATATAAATCTTCTCACAAAATTGATTTTCCGAAAGAAGGACTAGATGGTCTTAACTATCTTAGGAATAGGAATCTTATCTATGGCTTCCACCCTTTCTAGATCAATCCTTACCCCTTCTATGGACACAATGTGCCCCAATAACTTTCCCTCTGTTACTACAAAATGATATTTTTTAGGATTTAAAGAGATGCCATATTCAATGGATTTGATGAAATTTCTTTCCAAATGCTCAACATGATCTTCTACCTTCTTTGAATATGTAGTTAAGTCATCCTAGTATACCACCATTATTACATTAATTAGATCAACAAAAGCAACATCCATGGCTCTCTGGAAAGTTACACTAGCATTTGTGAGTCCAAATGGCATTCTAACATATACATATGCTCCCCATGGTGTGGTGAAGGTTGTTTTGTACTACTCTAATTCCTTAAATTTCACATGGTTATAACTTGAAAATCCATCGATCATAGATAGCAGCTCACATCCCATGACCCTCTGCAACATAGCCTCCATTTTTTTTAGTGGGTAGTTATCCTTAAGAGAGGATGCATTCAAGTTTCAGAAGTCTACACAGAGCCTTATGTCTCCATTCTTCTTTCTGATAGGTACTAAACTAGAGACCCAAGATGAATTTCTGATAGGTTTGATGATACCCCCCTCCCTAAGCTTCATAAGTTCCTCATGCATTTTAGGCTCTACGGTAGGATTTATGGGTTTTTGTTGCTATCTAAAATGTTTTGCATCTAGTTTTAATGGGATCTCATGTTGGAACAAATCTTCTCTATATGCTTATAGATCATCATAATACCATGCAAAGACATTCTTGTATTTCCTTAATAATGCAATCAACATCTTCCTGATTGTTGGGCTTATCTTTTTCCCAATGTACACCTTTTTAGGGGTTAGTTTAGTTTCAAGGTTAATTTCCTCAATGTCTTCCCTTTTTACTGGTGTTTGCTTCATAAGGACTTGGTCATTTCTATCAAACACCCTTTCTAATGCCACAAGTCCTTTAAGAATCTTATTATTCTTGAGTTGAACAACTTCCTTTCCAAATACAATTTGTTTACCATCTCCTTCTTCCACAAATACATTAAAATCAATTTCTTGAGCTTCATATTGATCAATGCAATGTAAGAACTTAATCAAATCAGTATCATGATTAAAAACTTGCCAACTATAAATGTTATTAGGGATTGCAGGTCTTGTTTTGAGCTCAACTTGTGAAATTCCTGCTAGAGTGACATCTTCTTTCTTCAAAGCTAAATTCGCTAAGAAGTCTTCCATTAAATTATTGTACCTATATATCCATTCAATAGAGAAAGCATCAAACAATTAAATTGTGTCCCATACAACATTTATGTACTATTTTAGCCTTTTGTTTTCTGTAGCATACTTCAACCTTACTTGCAAAATAATCAACTCAGAATCTCAAAAACCAATTAGTAGCTTAATTTTGTGTTTGACAACCGTGTTCAAACCAATCAACAGGGCCTCATACTCTACTATGTTATTTGTACATTCAAATGCCAACAAGAATGAATATTTGAATGTTGTGCGCTTAGGTGAAATGAAAACCACTGCTGCCCTATTACCTTCTTTACTGCATGCTCCATCAAAATACATTCGCCATACACCATGATCATTCTTGGAAACATCCCTATCAATTGGATCAGTGTTCAATAATTCAGGTTGTGAATGCTCTATTCTAAAGCTTCCTAAGTCTACATCACATAAGGACTTTATCCGATTTTGATCAACATACTCCACAATTTGGTTCACTCTTGGTTCTCAATACAATTTAACCTCTTCACCATTTATTGGTATTGTTGCATAGGATAAGTCAAATTGCACATTTCCTCCCATTGAAGTAGTCCATTATCTTGATAGGATCATCCCAAAGTGAGGGGGTGTGTCTATTACAATTATGTCAATTGTGTATGTTACTTGTGGATAAGCACTAACTTCACTTCTATATCCTTCATGATTCCTACTACTAGGATAGGCCTACTATCCATAGCATAGCATTTACCACCAGTAGTGTCCACCCACATGCCAAGTTGTTTCATGACCCCTACTGGCATGATGTTAATAGCGGCTCCTGAATCAATCATACAATTCCTCACCAGTTTGTTGTTTTATGAGAAATGTGGTAAAAAATGAATCAACCTATGGAGGATTCATCAATGTATCACCAAGAAAAACCTCAAGGACTTTTATATCTCCTTTCCTGCCATTACTAATTTTGGTGGTTTCTTTGTTCTCCAAGCTTTTGTTTTTATTATTTCCATTAGATATTAGTTGAATAACACTATCTCTATATTCTTTTATCTTCATCATTTCCAATATCGGCACAGATATCTTTACCTGAGACAATGCTTGTGTGAAATCAAATGAAGAGGCATTCTCTACTTTGGCTATCCTCCTTTGTTCAAGTGAAAAAGTGTTAAGCAAACACTAAAGTGTTTAAAAATAGTTTGACTTGATGAAAAATCCTCCTCATGCTTCTCCTTTCTTCATTTTCAATTTTCAACCTACAAGGAAGAAAAACCAGTCAGATTCTAGAAAATACAAAAATTAAAAAGCAGAAAATAGAAGACAAATTTATCATCAATCAAAAAGCACGTGCTAAAATTAAATTTCCCCTTTTTACTCCCTTCTAGCATTGCAACTCGTAACTGGGTCATAGTTTGATTTATAAGCAGTTCTCTCACAGCGCCGCTTGCCAGTTAGTGTCGCTCTATGTCAGGACAGAGAGCTCAACTATGTCGCACTTTTCTCTCAACGTTGCATTTTTCTTCCAGCATCGTAGTTTAATATTTTTTGAAAATTTCTACAATTCAATGAGTCTAGTGATGGAGTTAGAAATTCAAATATTTTGGCGGGACAAGTCCAGTGTCACGGTTTTAATTTCAAGCGGTGCCATATAGCGATGCTAAAGAGTCAGCAGTTCCAAAATAGCAATGTTGAGCTCCCAGCGTTGGAATTTTTTGTGTATGAGTGAAAACGTGGAAATTTTAAGAAAATATGAGAAAGAATGATATCCAACCCTCCTTCTAGTGCCAAATGTGCAAACCCTTTTCCTAGTACCTGCAAAACAACATGAATAAACAAGTTAAACAAGATATTGCAAGCTAAAACAAGGATTCCCCATGAAATCCATTTACAACACTCAAACTAGGAAGAAAATAGTGAAGAACACAATGAAAATGACAAAACATAGATTGAATCCTAATTTAAATGTGTAAACTCATGTTCCCATGTGGGAATTGGTGTCAATTTGATGTGAAAATGGCCCTTTCCCAATTCCTAAGATGCAAGCTTGATATGTTGATGAGGTTGATCCACTTTGTTGATGAAGGATGAGAGCTCCAAGCCAAAAATATGCAAAAACCTAACTAAGAATTCAATGATAATGGATGAAATTTGAGAAATATTTGAGCATGGTAACTTTGCATAAATTGTGGATGATCAAATTAGGATATGAGCTCTTTATTTATAGATTGCTAAGATGGATGGATGTCCAAATTTGAGCAATTTGGGACTAACATTCATCCAATGGCATGATGCCACTTGTCAATCTATGAATGGATGAAGGATGTGCAAGATTTGGGGATTGTGTCAATAAATGCATATTTTTGAATTTCAAATTTGTTGAAATGACTTGCAAGAGGGAAGGGAAATTGCAATAAATGCCACTTGGCTCAAGGAAAAAGGACATGTAAGATGAAGTTATTGCCTTGTTGGATGTACATGTTGACTTGGAATTTTTGAATTCAAATTGAGAGAATATTCCAAAAGATGCCTTGTGAGGAAAATAGGGATTTAATAAATGAATTAAATATATTTTCATGTGCAACTTGCACAATATAGAGGATGGGACATGAGATTAGATTAAATTAATCAAGGGTTAATTAATTTAATGAGAGATGTTAGATGATGTGACCTATTTGACTCAAATTTATGGATTTATTTAAATCAAATAAGAGAGGAATATGATAAGAGATTAAATAAAGATTTTTGATTTATTTAATTGAGAGAGATGGTGTTAGATTAAATCAAAATAAGGTTTTAATTTATTTAATTTAATGGATAGACTTTAGAGATTTAATCAAATAAAATTGATTATTTAATTAAATAGGGATAATTAGATTAGATGGATTGATTTAATTAACAAAAGAGATTGACTTAATTAGATAAAATGATTTATTCAATCAAGAGAGGAATATTGATGAATTTAATCAAATAAGGGGGTTTGATTAAATGGTTAGACCAAGGGATGATTCAGGGTGAAACAATGTTAGTAGTCGGAATCAGATGCATAATGTCAATCAGTATATTTTACGTGTCTACAATAGTTAAAATAGAACTTGCAAACCTAGGTCATTTTACGTGTCTATAATAGTGAAAATAGAATTTGCAAACCTAGGTCATTTTTATGTGTCTACATTTTTCCCTTCTTTGTCATAATGCAACCTATCACATTGTGACAAATAAAATAAGTCAAAAACATGCCTCAGCGAAGGTATGGAGTATCTATGCCCCCTCGAGAAAATTTTCAAATTTTGGCTCGCCGATAGAAAAAAATTGGAAAGTGTCTCGATAAGTCAATTTGATGTCTAGAAAATCAACATCGCAAGCAATTTCAGATTTCAACATGTTTAGGGCAGTCAAAATCTTGGTCAAAGGTGGTCAGAAGAGCCTCCAATAATAAAATTTTCAAGAAAATCCCACTTTTACCCTATAAATAGGTTCAAATAGGGTAAAAAGTCATTTCATTTTCATTTTTACTATTTTAGATTTGAGAGTTCAGAGTGAGGAGACCTCTAGCAAAGATGGTGAGTGACCGAGCACCAAGGATACATCATTCGGACCTTCAAATGGCTAGAGGGAGCAGATCCACTGGTAAGTACACCTTACCCACTTTGTCATTTCATCATTTTGTATGTTTTTTTAGGAAGTTAGGCAAATGAATGTGTTGTAATGAAAATGCTTTCGTGAAAGACGCATTCGTGTTCACATTGCATGAATTTGATGTGTCACGATGCAAACATTAGGGGTCCATTATAAAGTGATGCATTTGTGGATTGGAAAGACACAATTGTCGTCACACAACACAAATGATAGGTATAGAGATGTGATTGCTCTAGGGCAACACAAACTCTAGGCAATTCAATGCATCTGATTTTACAATGACACATATGAGAGTAGAAGTGATGCATGTGCTAAAGAATAACACATTTGTGAGCTCCTGTGACACAAATGACATAGTGTGACACAAATGTTGCTGACATGATGCATTTGACTTTGACTAGGGTTGACCAGGGTTGACTTTTTTTTAGACTCAATTTTTGCTTATGTTTGATTAGATAGATGGTAACAATGATGTTTAATGATGTGCTAATTCTCATTTCTACTTGTGCAGAAATGATTACCACCAATCTATATGTGTGAGTTCATGCCTTCCATATATGCTTTCTGAGATCAACTGTAGGACAAAGAGCATAGATGATTGATGCGACTTGGATTGTACTACGTCACCTATATGCCCATTATCTGAACAAATAGGGGAGTACTGACAGTATTAATTGAGAGATGGCATTTCAAGACCTGCTCATTTCACTTGCCAACAAGAGAGGCCATGGTGACTCTTGAGGACATGTACAAGATTCAACTCCTTTCAATATGAGGAGAGTGGATTATTTATGATCCACACCAGGGAAAATAGACTATCACTAGGTTTTATGAGGTCAATGATGGTGCAAGACTGGGTATTGATGGTTATGAGATTCATTGGGAGTTCATGGTAGACCATTATCCTCAATGGGATGTGATGTTGTGCACATTGATTGTTGGTGTGTTGATTCCAAACTATCATAGACATGAGTTCCTGATCGATTGGGGATATGTTCTTGTTTAGATGAGATGAGACATGACTATTTTTGTGTGGGGGCCATGTCTTCTTGGCATGCTTTATCATTAGCTACATGAGGTAGCATATAGAGGTGCACATAGTATTAGCTATGACACCACATTGCTTATTATCTGGGCTTGGAAGCATATCCCTATCTTTCATCCACCTATTATGAGGCCACAACTAGCGGAGGGGATGCCATATTTCTATCTATATGTGGGTTCTTTTTAGTAGATGAGGGTTGGAGAGACATGCTACAACAGAGATTAGATCTTTGTGAGCAGAGCTGGAGGTGACATGGGTCGAGAGGGATCAGGCTGAGATCCAACAATGAGAAATGGAGAGCTAGTGCACAAGATTTGTAGAGTTATGTGTTGAACAAGTTGGGGATGTGGTAAGAGAGTTAGCCAGAGTTAGTGCTAGCAGGGGCCTGTACCATATATTATATGAGAGAGAAATGTTAGCTAATCAGAGGGAACTTGGGTTGTCTAGATCATATAGCAGGATAGGGACAGGATCAGGGAGTAGCAGATGGACTCATAGTAGCTGTAGCCAAAGTAGTGTGGGTGGATCTACTTCTTCAGAACAAACACTAGGTCATATATCCCACCATAGCCACAACAATTCTTTGGGGCATAGGTTTAGCCATAGCCATGGGTCATCTAGTTTAGGTCATAGGTCAGAGCACAGTCACCCACCAACCACAGGTCCATCAGGTTTGTAGATTTTTCCTACCATCTCCATGATGCCATCGGTTCCTCTTACAGAGCATCGGTCACCGCGGTCTTCTCCTTGAGGGGATGAGGAGAGTTTAGCATAGACACCATAATTTTTATCTTGACATTATGTTGGAGACATTATGTTATGACAATTATATTTTGACCATCGAGTCTGTGAGCTCTATTTTTTGGATATCTCATGACTCTATTCCGTGACATGATTTTTGAGGTCATATATATGATGCAGTTTTGATGCAGCCTATATTCTTTATGTTATGTGATGATACAATGTTATTTGATTATGTCTATGGTGTATGTGCTTATGATGATGATATAATGATGCATGTTATATGTCATGTGATGTATGTCATTATGATGGTTTTTTATGCTTTCATGCCATAATGATATTATGTTATGTATGATGATTGTGTGATGTTCTATATGGATGCATAATGTTTTCATTCTAATGAATGCCATGCTTTATGATATTGAATGCATTAATGTTATGACTATATATGGATAATGTGACATATGATTTCTTATGTTACAATGTGTATGCATTAATGATATGGATGATGTATGAAAATGTTATGATGTATTTTATGCTAATTATGTGGATGCAATTATACAAATGGATGCTTAATGGTTGTATGCCTAAATGAATCTTTAATGCAATGATGTGAATGTATGTAAATGTGTAATGTCTATATGATCATGTATGCAATTATACTTTTGTATGTCACAGGATATCATCAGGAGACAAAAGAAGAGAGACAACAAGATAGAAGGAGATGGATGTTAGTGTGGAGACAAAATCCTTCAATATATTACCAAAGAATTAATAGTTGTTTCTCTTAATCATCATTGGGTTTATTATTGTAATGGCCAATAAACACCATGATATGACATAGATCGATGGTGTGCAAGGTCATACCATCACACAAGACAAGAAGTATCAAACAAGAATAATTGTAACTCATACTTAGAGTGTGATTTCCCCAATCTTTTTGTCACGACCAACCATAAGAAACAAGAAAAACAAGAAAGAAAATCCATGAAACATTGTTTCTCCTCTAAATCTTGTTGCCAAGACATCCTCAAGGAACTAGCAACATAACTGTTTGAAAAAGACAAAACAAGATAATCATCATGATACGTCATTGCTCCTCTAAATCATATTGCCAAGACATCCTCAAGGAACTAGTAACATGATGAAAAGTCAAAGGACAAAATGACAAGATAATGCTTATCAAGTTTTTGTTGATTGTTTGCCAAGTGTGTCTAAATGTCAAGTGTTTTGATGCAAAGATGTCAAGTGTGATGATGTCAAGATGTGTAGGTTTGACAATGTCTTAGGTGACAAATTCTTAAGTTTCTAGGTAATGCTAAATTCAGGAAGGACACATCCTGAATGATGTCGATGTCGAGAGGATTTATCCTCAAATGACAAGAGAATCCCTCAAAATGCAAGATGTCAATGATGATGCCTAGGAAGGACACATTCTAAGGCATAAATAAATGACAAGGGTTGCTCTTAGAAAGATACATCTAAAGAATAGCCAAGAGTGGACAGTTTGATTGGTTTTGACTTAGTTTAACTGGAGTTGACTAGATGATGAGATTGACTACATGTCGATGTTGACATGCTGAGGTAATTGCCATGTTGATTGACTGATTGCCAAGGTTTTTTTAGGAGTTTGTTTGTTTTAGAATGATTTGCTTGATTTGACGTGTGTTCAAGTGTAGTCTCATGAACCCTAATGGACTAACCTAGTGCGGCCTCGAAGGCTCATTGACAGATGGCCTTTTCTATGTAATACACTTAGAGACCTTGTAGTTCGACACAACTAATGACTTTGTCTTGATGACAAGAGATTGAGTCATGATTTTATTTTAACAAACCTAAAAGGACTAACCTAATGTATTGGGGGCTCAAAGATGAGCCTTGTCTATGTAGCAAATGCATAGAGATGATGTAGTTTGACAATGACATGGGCTAATTGACTTGATTGACATGACAAGTTATGACTCTGTTGTTTTTTTTTTAATTTTTTTGAGTGTTATTTGGATGTTTTTATGTTTTTGTCATATTTTATTTTTTTTGTGTTTCTTTAGGAAATTTTTCAATTTTAGGGTCCTTTTTTTAGGACATTTTTTACTTTTAGGTATTTTTTCTGGACATTTTATGATTTTTAGGTTTTTTTTAAGGACATTTTTCAATTGACAGAACCGTGTACGATACCCACTACAGTTAAGTGATAAATGATTACCCCCAGTCAGGTTCATGACTAGCCAAGATTTTGAGGATGTGGCAAGGGATGTGCTTGGGTGACGAATGGGTGGTAAGCAAGATTTGATGTCAACCATTCTCATCCATGGAAAGAAATGGTAGGATTTTGTGACAGATGATAAGATGGTGCTAGAAAAGTGGGTGTTTATTATGGACTAAGGAAAATGGAATAAAAGTAGATGGAAAAGCAAAGACTGACTACACATGGTGCCTATTTTCTAGGTTTTCACCATGGTACTTATCCAAAGTGTCTATTTACTAGGTTTTCACTATTGGATGAATTATTTCTTTTTACTAGTTTTGTAAAAAAAAAATTGATATTTTTTATGTCACCAAGATTCCTGTTTGCCAGGTTTTCATTAGGGTGATGATTTTTTATATTTTTTCATTTTTTTTGTATTTCAGTAGAGCTCTCTAATGACATGCATAAAAATTTTAGAGATGTGGACTATTGATGGGCTCTATCATTTGTTCACCTTCTAGAGTAGCAAGTTGGTAAGCTCTAGATTTCAATGAGGTCATGATGATGTAAGGACCCAACCAATTGGGCTCAAACTTGTTGGGTTTCTCTTTGTCAGACTGATTCTTAAGATTCTGCTTTAAGACCAAGTCACCAATTTGGATGTTTTGATATAACTATGGCAAAGGTGATTTTGATATGTTTGTAAATGATTCAAGGCATTCTATCTTCATTCCTCTAACATTTCCAACTCATGCAATCATGATTGTCTATATTGTTCATCATCAATTAAGCCCTTCATGGAGACTTGTAAAGATGGAATTTTGACCTCGATGGGCAAGATGGATTTAGCTCCAAAGACCAACACGAATGGAGTGGATCCTATAGGCACAAGAATGCTAATGCAATAAGGCCACAGAGTAGGGTTAAGTTGTATGTGCTAATCATGACCAGTGTCATTGACTGTCTTCTTAATAATTTTGATAATTGTCTTATTAGATACCTTAGCTTGATCATTTCCTTGCAGGTAGTATGGCATGGAGATATGAAGTTGGATGTGAAAGCATTCACATAATTCACAAACGTCTTCATTTTTTAAGGGATGACCATTGTCTGTGATGATGGACTGTGGGACACCATACCAGCAGATGATGTAGTTGAGGATGAATTTGGAAATCTGCTTGTCAATTATGTATGTGAGGGGGATGGCTTCAATCCACTTAGTGAAGTACTCAATGGCGGTGATAATGAATTTATGGTCATTGAAAGATGTAGGATGGATTTTTCCCATGAGTTTGAGTCCCCATTGTGTGAAAGGCCAAGGAGAATTAATCGACTGAAGTTCCTGTGCTAGTGCATGAATCAAATTACAGTGTATTTGACATTGGCGACATGTTCTAACAAATTCAAGTGCATATTTTTCCATTATCAACCAGTAATATCTAAGTCTCATGATCTTCTTAGCTAAGGTAGGACCACTCAAATGAGATCCACATATACCGTCATGTACCTCATGTAAGGTTGTTCATGCTTCGTCAGTGTTGAGACATTGAAGAAGGTTGTTGTCAAAGCTATGGTAGTATAAGATGTCACTAATGATGGTGTATCAAGCGGCTTTGTGGATAAAGGATTTTCATTGGTTATTGGATAGGTTCAGGGGAAGAGTTTGGGGATGGAGATAGTCATAGAGTCCTAGTACCATGGTGAATTGGGACCAACAAGCTTGCAAACCATTTCTGATTCTAGAATATCATATGTAGGAACTAAAAGTTGTTCCACCAAAAACTCAAATTGTGGCACAATATTGGGAATGTCTAGGAGAGATCCAATTGTATCCATCGCGTTTTCTTCCTTATTTTGATCCCTAGGGATTTGTTCAAAAGCAAGCCTGTGGAAATATTTCTTCAAATTGCCAACCATGATTTTTTAAGGAATTACATTTTTGTCCTTGGTGTAATATTCGTCATTGACCTTATTTATGACCAACTGCGAATCTTCAAAAACTAGAGGTGTTTTCATTTTTCATTTTATGGCCATTCGGAGTCTTGTGATAAGTGCCTCATATTCTGTAGGATTGTTTGTACATGGAAAAGAAATGCAGAATGACTTAGGAATGGAGTCCCCTTGTGGTGTGATAAACAATATTCCCGCTCTTGAGCCATGACTAGTGTGAGACCCATCAAAATAAAGTTTCCAAGGTGATTTAGGCTCTACATGAAATATGGAATCATCAGGGAAGTCAGTTACCAATGGATGATTTCCTTGTACAAGTGCATCTTCTAGCTAATATGCTATCACTTTTCCTTTTATAGCCTTTCATTCCACATATTGTTTGTCATACTCACTCAATATCATAACCCATTTGGCCAAGTATACTGTAAATGCTGCTTGACTTAGGAGATACTTCAAGGGATCAATCTTTCCCACTAGATGTGTCTTGTGATTCAACATATAATGTCTTAACTTCTGGGTGGCAAAGACAACTGCAATACAAGCACGTTCTATAGATGTGTAATTGATCTCGTATTCGACCAATATGTGACTAATATAGTATATTTCCCTTTCCTTTTTATCATAGTCATTTTGTGCAAGCAATGTCCCCCAGTGTTGAAGTTGTGGCAGAAATATATAGAATTAAAGGTTTTCCTTCAATTGGTGACATTGGGACAAGTGGTGACAATAGATAGTCCTTCATTTGTTGGAAATCTTCTTGATATTTATCTGTCCATACAAGGGGCATGCCTTTGCACATGAGATATTGAAATTGTTGGCACTTGTCTGCTAGTTGAGCAATGAAACATTAGATAGACTAAATATTCCTTGCAATGTCTTGGGTTCACTTATTCCTTTTAGAGGAGGCATGTCCAATATTTCTTTCACTTTGGAAAGATCAAATTCAATGCCTTTGTGAGAAACTATGTATCCCAACAGTTTTCCTAAAGTCACACCAAAGACACATTTCTTAGGATTCAAATGGACCTTGTATTCTTCTAGTCTTTTGAAAATTTTATCTAGCACATTAAGGTGATCTTTGCATGTCAATGACTTTGCTAAAAGGTCATCCACATAATATTCCATTAAAGTATGCATCATGTCATGGAATATTGTTGTCATGGCTCTACGATACGTCGCACCTACATTCTTGAGACCAAAAGGCATGACGTTCTAGCAATATGTACCCTAAGGACATGTGAATGCTATTTTATGCTGATCTTTAGGGGCAATCCAAATCTGATTATATCCTGAGAAACCATTCATGAGGGATAAAACCTTGTATCCTATTGTAAGTTCAAAAATGATATCTATGTTCGGAAATGGAAAGTCATCCTTTGGGCATGCCTTGTTCAAATCTTGAAAGTCTATGCAGATGCATATTTGACCATCTAGCTTTGTGACAAGTAAAATATTTGAAATCCATTCAGTATAGTCTATTGATCATATGAATCCCACATCTAACAAATTTTTGAGCTCAACTTTGACTAACAAGGTGATCTATGGGTGCATCTTTCGTAGCTTCTGTTTTATTGGCTTGGAATCTAGCAGTAAGGGAAAATGATGCAAGACTAATTCTAGATCCAACCCAAGCATATCGGCATATGACCATGCAAAGTTAATCTTACATTCTAAAAAGAATTTCTGAAATTCTAGTTTTTCTTCCTCTACCAAAGATGCTGAAAAGAGGATCATTTTAGGATCTTCTATTGTGGCTATGTTGACTTCCATTGTGTCATCAATGAGCATTGTCAATTTTTCCTAATTCACGAGGAGAAAGTACAATCCTCCATCCTTGGGAGATTTGAGGAGGTTTTTTCCCTTGAATACATCCTTTATTTTTACTTTTTTATCATCATAAGGTTCCTTTTAGTTTTCACCTAAAGACGTGTCTTTTTTTGTTTTATTTTTACTTTTACTTTTGTGAGTAGAGGATTGCATGGTTTCCTTGAAGTATGCTTCATAGTCTAGGTCTATAACAAATCTAGCCTTGTGGTCCCCACATGGTATGCCCTCATGAAGTACCATGAATTCTACAATGGCTTCATCATTTTGAAATATGTCATTAACTGGTGGGTCATGTTGATCCAAATCAATTAGCTATGGGTAGACAAAGGAGATACCATCATCAATATTGAAAAATGGTGGGAAGGATACAAAAAACATGTAGATGGATTAAAAAATGGTAAAGATGAAGTTGTCATTGTCCAACTCCCATTCAAATTCTATCTAGTATTCTCCTTCACTTGTTTCATACTCATTAGAAAAATAGGGGACAAATGGATCAAAATCACAGTCAAGAGTATCATGTGGTGATTCAAATGAATCCAAATGATGGTAATTAGGGTCAAATGGTTAGATAGGTGAGTCATAATGATGGTCAATAGAGTGAAATGATGGTTTATCATTGTCACAAGGCCAAAAGAGTCCAACCCATTCTTCTCCCTTCAATGTGACCTTGGGAGTGTCTTTAGGAATGTCAAATTTGAACAATTGTATGAATTGCTTATAAAAAGAGAGTTCACCAGGTTCAAGGAACATTTTGTTAAGGCTATAGTCACTCAGGGATCTTTGGGAACCAAATTTCCATTCATGTGAGTTAGTTTCAGTAAGGGAGTCTTCAATAGTCTCGACACTTTTGGAAGCATGCATGCTCTCACTTGAAATTACATTGGTACATTGATCATCAGTTTCAAGTGGCCCAAACCTTAACCCAAGATGATTTGGTCTTCTTGAAGGAATTATAGGTTCTCATCTTCTAGTTTTATTTTTACCAAGGCCACTAGTTTCATCGTATCCTTTTTCCTTCATTATGTCATAACCTTTTCCATATATCTCAACTAGCAATGGGGATGTGTCTTTTGGGTCCTTGTAAATCCAAGTTGATATGTCCTCGATGTCCTCTTTGTTCATGTCACCCCATTTTATGAAAACCCTTGTCAAAGGAACCTTAAATATTTCCTTGGGTTCCATTCTGAAACAAGGTCGACCATAAGCCTTAGGAGACTTGGGTATTTTAGTGATGTAGTTTTTCATGTTCAATTTATATTCCCCGCACCCTTGGTCCTAGATCTTGATATTTGGATTAGTCTTCGGGGTGGACGGAGATGGTATTTTCAAAGTGGAAGGAGTGGATGTGGATGTGGATGGTTTGACAAGTGTGGATGGATGAATGTATTTGGAAGAAGAGGAAGTTGAAGTTTCTCATTTAATGGGCACTTGATGTTCTAAAATACCCCTTAAATTGGTGCAATACTAGAAGGGATTGGGGTCTCCATATATGTTGATTTTGGTGTTGTCAAAAGGGAACTTCAGACATTGTTGATAAGTGGATGGAACAACTTTTAAGGCGTGGATCCAGGGTTGACCAAGCAAGATGTTATACAGTAGCTCAAGATCCAGGACTTGACATGTTGTATCTATAATCACTAGCCCAATTCAGATAGGAAGCATGATAATACCCTAAGAGGAGTGTTCTTCATCATCATATGCCTTTATAACAATACTCTTGGTAGTGTCTACACAAGCATC